>VUQI01058319.1:0-23004 GCA_015106735.1 Paratilapia polleni
CACTTGGCACAATGCAGTCAGACAAGTACCGTTCTCCTGGCAACCGCCAAACCCAGACTCGTCCATTGGATTGCTAGACGGAGAAGCGTGATTCGTCACTCCAGAGAACACGTCTCCACTGCTCTAGAGTCCAGTGGCGGCGTGCTTTACACCACTGCATCCGACGCTTTGCATTGCGCTTGATGATGTAAGGCTTAGGTGCAGCTGCTCGGCCATGGAAACCCATTCCATTAAGCTCTCTAGCACTGTTCTTGAGCTAATCTGAAGGCCACATGAAGTTTGAAGGTCTGTAGCTATTGACTCTGCAGAAAGTTGGTGACCTCTGCGCACTATGCCCCTCAGCATCCGCTGACCCTGCTCTGTGATTTTACGTGGCCTACCATTTCGTGGCTGAGTTGCTGTCGTTCCCAGTCGCTTCCACTTTGTTATAATACCACTAACAGTTGACTGTGGAATATTTAGTAGCAAGGAAATTTCACAACTGGACTTATTGCACAGGTGACATCTTATCAGGAGCTTAGCTGGAATTCATTGAGCTCCTGAGAATGACCCAGTCTTTCACAAATGTTTGTAGAAGCAGTCTGCATGCTTCTTTGAAGATGAAGATGGAGGCTTGGATGGGGCTCTGAGTGACCAGGGTGAGACGGAGATGGGGAGGAGGTGGGTAGCACGAAACAAATAAGAGTCTGAAAGGCAGAATGACAGAAGAGCACTGAGATTTAAAGCACACAGGACAGAGGCTGATTGGCTCACAGAAGGTGGGCAAGAAAATGATTGGACTAGAGTAATGATGTCAGTATTGAGTTTGACAGCGTGGGAAAGTGGATGTGATGTAAAGAATAGACTAGCAGCCGAACACCCAGGAAAGCAGGCAGATGAGTGATTACACATCTTCCCTAATGACCTTACGCATAAGCTTCATAAAGTATAGAAAAGTATATTAAGTATAAAGTAAAAAAAAAATTCTAAGAATTTGCTGGAGCCCATTTGAAGTGTGAAGGCTCCTCCTAGGGCAGATTCATTATCCTTTTTCTTGATGAAAGCATTGGCCTGTCTATGATCAGATAATGGGAGTTTTAGTTTAAACAAATCCACTGTGGACCCAAGTGAAACCACTTGGGTCCATAGCAGTTATTGCACTTTCAAGCCACTATATCCATAGAACACACAGCATATGTATTGTCCAAAAGAAGATTTTTATTGAGCGTGAAACACAAGGAGCTGTAGCCAATAGGTGACTGCTGTGTGCCAAGTTTGTTTGCTGAACTCCTGATCGTGTAAGAGGAGTTCATGGCCAAACAGACAGACAGACAGACAGATAGCTAGACAGCGATTTGGTGTATTATAGTATGATGTTTGTTGTGTATAACTTGATTGGTGTAACAAAGGAATTTCCCAACTTTGGAATAAATAAAGTATATCTTATCTTATGTTATCTTATCTTTAATTGGTGCTAATAAACTAGATTAATTGGATGGGATGTACCACAAAGCAAGCCATTATATTTGTCAGATAAGTCCATTCAAAATTCTCCAAACATGGTGTACAGCCATGGTGGAGAAGATCAGTTCTGGGACTCCAATTAGTGGAGGGAGATCCTAGCAGACATCTAGGGGCTATAGTTGCTTGTGTCTGGACACCTATCAATCAAAGTGTACCCCTAACTCCAGTATCCAGATGAATAAGTTATAAAAATTAAAACAATAAAAAATACAAAAATAAATCAATCACCCACCATATAGTTGCTATAAATAGGGAAATTATCCATAGAGGCTGTGTACATGCTTTCTAATACTGTAAAGTTTGGCATTTTAACATGGTCTGTGGGGATTGACTAGCTTTTGGAGCCAGCCTCAAATAGTTATTAAAGGAAATGCAGTTTTTTGCACTTCCTCTTTGGCTTAATATTTCAGCCCTCAAGGTTGCGACTTGGTTAAAAAACCTTAGGATCCCAGCTCTTTTGTGCTTGCATATTCAGGTGTTACAAAACCGAGAGTGCTTATGTAGTTTTCGCTCCACCACCGCTTCTTTATACTCCCTCTGTGTCACTAGCATGTTGGGCTTATTCATCCAGCCTTATCTAAAATATAGTGGATGTGGTTGAGAATTAAGTTCTCTGCTGCTGACTTTTGGCTTTCATCTTATTTTCTCTCTTAATCTCCCTCTTTCTTGGTGTTTCTTTCTTTCTGTGTGTATGCCCATTTTCAATGAAGTTGTCCACTTAACTAAGTTGTGGATCACTGCCATCTGCTCTCCTTGCAGCCAGATCAAGAAAAAAAGAGACAGACTTAGATAAACACAAAGAAAAGGGTTGAAAAAGGACTGAGAGACATGCAAGAGAAAGAAGAAACACATGCAACAGCAGAAGGAGAAATTGATATAAAAGGGACATAATGACTATTAATGTATTTTCCCTCTGGCAAATGTCTGTGTCATACTGGAAGGTCACATCACTGTCCACATGTCATATGATGTTAAAAGTTTGTGTGAGTGGGTGTTATCAAGAGTTGACTTCTACCATATATGACATATTTAAAGAAGGGCCAGTGAAAAAAATTCTGCTAAATTCAGGAAGTGTAGCTGAACAAAGTGTTCTGTCCGTGCCTACTAACTGGGATGCATTGAAGTTCACCAATCTTTACCATTTATCACCATTTTTCATCAAGGTAGGATAGCACATCAGTCCACATCTTTGTACTGTATGTAATTGTTACATTTTAGTAGTACCTATTGCTTTAAAGTGGACATGAAACACTACATGATAGAGCCCTACTCTAAAAAACTATCACAGATTTAACACTGTACGTGAAGCTGGATTTAAAAAATAAGCCTTTTAAGTTACAATTTTTAGAGCATGTGTAGCGCCATCTTGTCCTAGTACAGAATGTGACGTCACTGGGTTGGTTGGTTGGTTGCCGCTAACAGTCCTACATTAGGTTTATGTTAGCTAACTAGTGACAGAACCAATAACTCAGTGGAAAACAAGGAAACTAAAACTAAAAAGCAGTCTAAGGTGGTTACTTTTGTATTGTCCCTAGCTGCAGCAACGAGTTTTATGTTAAAACTCAAGGAAAGACTGTCTACAGTCACTCTCTGTCTCATAAGCAGTAAGTGGTTCTTCATCGTTGGCTAGCTGCACTGAAACAGGAGAATCCAGCAGTTAGCCGTAATGCTTAGGTTTTTAGAGGAGGTGGAGGAGAGGCTGTTTGAGTCAGGACTGACAAACTCAAGTCCAACACTATCCCCTCTGTGTTTGATTTTTCCTCATCGGGTCGGGTGTGCAAACCGAGCGGCGCAATCAGCTGGCAAAGCAGATATCCACAAGATGCAATCAGCACTATTTTATGCATTATCAAGGTGAAAAAGTACAGCATCTCTTTCTCCTGTTGTTTTTGGTCCATCACCCACATCAATCAATGAAATCTAAGTGAAGAAGACTGTGAGGTGGAGATTTTTTTTTTTTCCATGGTGTAAATTAGCCTTAGTACATGTAGTGTTTCATGTCCTCTTTAAGTTGCAACTGTTGGTGGTTCCCAGTAATTACACTGATCCTCATTTCTGACCATAAATAATTAACATGCACAGGAACATGTTTGATCTCAATACAATTAAAAAATTTCCATAATCTGAAAAACTCTGAAGAATACAATCAAAACGCAATCTGATGTGATACTTAAATTTCCATTGGTATTATCAGAGAAGTATTAAAATTGTAGGGAAAAAAAAATTACCAAGAGGTGCACTACACAGACACACACACACATACGTATGAATTCAATACATGACAGATAATTCTGGGAACACACCAAACAGGGGAAAGGTTAATAATGTTTGACTTTTTGAAATATGCCTTTCTTTGTGGCAGTGAGGTGTGGGCCACATATCAAAAATTAATAAAGCCCCACTAGAACAGCTGTGAAAGCACATTTTGGTTACCATCTGAGGCTTTTCTCACTTGGCATTTAGAGCAGATCTTGGCATGACAGTGAGAAACACCTGGTTGATCTGTCTTGTTGTTTCAAAAATAAATTTAATTAGAACACATTTAAATGATTTGATGCTATTTAGATTTCAGTTTTAATGCAGTGTGGGTAGTCCTCTGTTCTGTTCTTTTTTTTTTTAATTCGAACATAAAGGGAAAAACTAGTGAGAGGCAGCAGGTTTGGTTTGAATTAGCTTAGGGTCAAAAACGTGAAATCCTCTTTGGTATTAAAAAAACAGCACAGTCAGGATTTGCTAAATTTTGCAACTGAAAACACACAGAGACACAGTTATGTTTGGATCTTGCCTTGTTGTATATGTTTGGCTTCATCATGTAGTTTTTGGCTTTTTTTAACCTGATCCCTGGTTTGTGTTTCCTCTCTCCTGGGAGGAGACACAAACCCAGCCACAGGGTGCTGAAAGCTGACGTGCTCCTCATCTTGGTCCCAAGAGGGTTGCACCAGGAAGGGCATCTGGTGTAAAAACTGCACCAAATCAAATAGGTGGATCTATTTCCTGTGGTGACCTCTTGGGAAATAAGGGAGCAGCCAAAAGTACCTTTTCCCACTTGTTGGATTTTCCCTTTAAGAGCTCAAAATTTGGGGTGAATCATATGACCCATACTGCAAACTGGGCCAGTCAGAAAAGTCAGAAAAAAAGCATGTCTTAGTTTGCATGCGACTTAGATGTGATAGTTGTAGCTAGGAGTGTTAATTTATGTGTAATGCCAGGGGGAGATGTTATCAGAATGAACATGTATTTGGTGAGGGAAGCTGTGACTACAATGCCAAAACTCCTCTGTCATGTAGCTCTTCACTGAGTTCTCACCTCAAATGTTTGGAGCACAGTCCCACATATTCTTGGTCCTTAATGATAATTCCGTTTTAATGTAACAGAGCAGAACATAACATGGAGCATCAGAGTGAGGGGGAGAATAGATGCCCAATACAAGACACGTACAAGTGTATGGATGTTTTAGAGGTAGCAAAGTTGCTTGTTGTGTGATTACTCAGCAGTATGCAGACAGAGCTCTGCAATATCACCAATCAGTTTAATGTACTTTGCTGCTTTTTTCTTTCTAGTATTTGATCTACTGTGTTATATAACATACTGAGTGTAAAAGTGCAGTTATTAATCAGACTAAGTCAGATCTGAAGGCTGTTAAAATATTCTCTGAATCATACAATATGTTGTGTAGGAAAATATTTCCAAATATTCTGATGATTATATTGAATCATCTCCTGTTTTTTTGTAATTTTTTTGTACTTTGTTTTTGTATGTACTTTTTATATGATGTTTTCCTATGTCTTCCCTGTTTTATTTCTGGTCATACTGTCCAAAATTAAACTTCTGTTTAAATCTGGTATTCTATTTTTACTTGTCTGCCAAAGCACTTTGTAAACTCTGTTTTTAAAAGGTGCAATATAAATAAAATTATTATTTTTATTTTTATATTGGTATCTTAGACATCTTTAGCCAACTAAAACAAGATACTGATCAACTGTATCTCACTCACTCAGACACAATGCCAAGATATTTACAGTGCCTTGCGAAAGTATTCATACACCTTCAACTTTCCACCTTTTTGTCACATTACGACCACAAACTTAAATGTATTTTATTGGGATTTTATGTGATAGACCAACACAAAGTAGTGCATAATTGTGAAGTAGAAGGAAAATGATACATGATGTCGAAATCTTTTACAAATAAAAATCTGAAAAGTGTGGCATGCATTAGTATTCAGCCCTCTTTACTCTGATACCCCTAAATAAAATCATACAATATGTTGTATAAATAAAATCCAGTGCAACCAGCTGCCTTCAGAAGTCACCTAATTAGTAAATAGAGTCCACCTGTGTGGAGTTTAATCTCAGTAGAAATACAGCTGTTCTGTGAAGGCCTCAGAGGTTTGTTAGAGAACATTAGTGAACAAACAGCATCATGAAGACCAAGGAACACACCCGACAGGTCAGGGATAAAGTTGTGGAGAAGTTTAAAGCAGGGTTAGGTTATAAAAACATATCCCAAGCTTTGAACATCTCACTGAGCACTATTCAATCCATCATTCGAAAATGGAAAGAGTATGGCACAACTGCAAACCTACCAAGACATGGACGTCCACCTAAACTGAGGCCCATGGTAACTCTGGAGGAGCTGCAGAGATCCACAGCTCAGGTGGGAGAATCTGTCCACAGGACAACTGTTAGTTGTGCACTCCACAAATCTGACTTTTATGTAAGAGTGGCAAGAAGAAACCCATTGTTGAATGAAAGCCATAAGAAGCCCCCTTTGCAGTTTGCCACAAGCCATGTAGGGCACACAGCAAACGTGAAAGAAGGTACTCTTGTCAGATGAGACCAAAAATGAAGTTTTTTTGTGGCTGAAACCTAACACATCAACCTGCCACCACCATGTTTCACAGTGGCGTTGATGTGCAGTGTTAGGTTTCCGCCACACATAGTGTTTTGCATGTAGGCCAAAAAGTTCAATTTTGGTCTCATCTGACCAGAGCACCTTCTTCCACATGTTTGTTGTGTCCCCTAGATGGCTTGTGGCAAACTGCAAACGGGCTTTCTTTCAACAGTGGGTTTCTTCTTGCCACTCTTCCTTAAAAGCCAGATTTGTGGAGTGCACGACTAATAGTTGTCCTGTGGACAGATTCTCCCACCTGAGCTGTGGATCTCTGCAGCTCCTCCAGAGTTACCATGATGGGCCTCTTGGCTGCTTGGTCTATCACATAAAATACATTTAAATCTATGGTTGTAACATGACAAAATTTGGAAAGGTTCAAGGGGTATGAATACTTTTGTATACTTCTGTCCACTGCTTTTCAGTCATGTGTGCTAAAAATTAAATAATTTACTAAAGTATATATATATGTATATATATATATATATACACATACATATATACAAATATATATATACTTTAGTAAATTATTTAATTTTTAGCACACATGACTGAAAAGCAGTTGACAGAAGGCATTTTCTGTGAATAATACCATACCTACTGCTGCACCCTAGGGAATGACAAGCAAGCTGTGAGTAAGTAAGTGTGTCACTGAATACATAAATTAAAATGCAAGTTAGATCAGTAAGTCAGAAAAAGGCCCCAGGTGTGGGTAGAAAGGTTTTCAGACACCAGCACTCCAACATGTGCATCGATATAAGCATTCTGAAACCTTTAGCTTTAAGTTGTTCAACACTGGTGACTCATACAGTGGACTGTTACTCACACACAGGAAGGGCCACTAACTGAAATTTACCTTTCAGGCCAAATTAGAAAGCAGCAACTATTTAAATTGGCTAAAATGCAGAACATGGCCAGCAAGTTAACTTGTTGGTGGTGGTTTGGCATCTCGATATGGCAGACATGCATGGTGCATCCCATCAAGTGCCAGGCAGCAAAATTGCTTTTTAGGGCCAATTCTGCCTGTCTGAGAGAATGGTGTCTGCAGGGTAGTTAGCAACTATTTTGCAATATTCTGCTCTGTACCCAGTTTAGGTTTCTATACTGGGATTTCTTAACTGTCTCTGAGTTAGCATGATAGTGTGTGTGGGTGAGAGAGAGAGAGAGGAGTTAGAGCTAGGGAAGAGATGAGGAGATGAGGGGTCGGCAGGATGCCAGCACCCTTGTTTGACACAGTGAGACACTGACAGGTCTCAAGGTCTGCCAACGTACACACACTCACGCGCACACACATACACATACACACACACATGCATACGCACACACACAGACACACAGAAAGCCAACCACACAAGGTCTGCCAACTCACATCTGTAAAACTTTTCATGGCCAGAGGCTGCTTTTGGGGGTGTGGGGTGTGAGGATAGAAGGGAGATAGTGAGGGATGAGAGAAGGGAGGAGACAAGATAGAGAGCATGAGAGACAGAAAGCTGAACGTGTACACACACAGGAGGAGCTCTAATAAGGCTTTAAGGGCAAAACTAAAACGCTGAGGGGATTTTGGAGGGATGGATGAATGAATAGATTGACAAAAAGAGAGAGGGTACAAAGGTTTCAGAGAACAATAGCAAGATGCACAGGAGAATCCGACCCAATAAAGCCTGCTTCAAAAGCATTAGAAATTAGAGACCCGGTTCTCATTTTACAATCAATTATAAACAGATGCACAAGTGCTAAACTTTGATTGACTGATCTGATAAAAAAGCAGCTAAGCACCACAGAGCGGTCTAGAGATGAATAAGAAGATGACATTGAAGGGAGAATTGACCAAAATTAAAATTCGGGCATGACTGTTCCAAATTTTGGATTTTTGTATTTGACATAAAAATATTGGTATAGGTGTCATTTTTGACAAGAGTGAAAGAAATGCATAAAGTGAATATGAAGACTAACATATTCAGGGTTTCCATCAGGAAAGAAGTTAGATCCCGCAGCTGCTGCGATGGTTAGACTGAATATCAGCTGAACATATAAATGGATGAAGTTCTTCTACTCTTGTTCTTATGTTGCGTGTACATATGCACCGTGGAGGGTTTATGGATGAACGTGTGAAAACAGCTCTATATGTATCTTCAAGTGTGTCTGTACGCATTAATGTACAGTGTCTCTGCCTATGTAAAGGCCCTCATTTCAGCTATAATGCTTAGTGAGCAGTTCCTAAATGTCAGTTTGGCCCCTGCAGGGCTTAACTTCCTGGTACTGAAGGATTATGGGAAAAATGTCAGGGAGAATCTGAAGCACTGATGAGAGCAAATGAATATGAAATAGAGAGAGAGGAACAGAGAGAGGGAGAGACAGAGGGGGAGATAAAGAGCCAGATGCAGAGAATGGGTTTTGGGAATATGGGGATGAATGACAGGAATTAATCATCAGACATACATTTGCGAGGCGTGCATGCGTTCATGCACTCACACACATGCATACACACGCACACACACAAACACAAAGATCCATGCACGCAGGTGGCACATTGCATAGCCCCTGGCAAAATGACTCACAGAAAGACCAATGTGCATGTTATCTGTTTCTGGGTCTTTATGTGTGTGTGTGTGTGTGTGTGTGTGTGTGTAATGTATCACATGCATTGCATTCTGTGACTGACAGAGTGAGCATCTATTTAGCAGACCCAACGGTGAGGTTAGATCAATAAACAAGTGATCAGGAGACAAACAGCACACAGAAGCCAAAAGAGGAAAGTTGCAAATAAGAGGAAGACATAAAATTAGCAATTAATGTGTACTGAACATGACAACCTCTTAAGAGACTGTACTTAGCTGGAGGGTGCATTACCACTTTGCCTTTATTTAGGTAGGCTACTGTAGCAACAAGACAAGTCTACTTTAAATCTTGGATGGCCCGCTTGAGGTCTGCTTAGATTAAAGGCCTCTTAACAAGGATTTAGGGGTGGACATGTGATAGAACTATCTACTTAGAAATAGCAAGTTATATTACCAGGAGTGAGAGCTGAGAAAGCCGCTTTATGTTGATTTGTGAAAAGTCCCAAGTAAACCCTATACTGTATGTGGTAGCAGAACAGACAAATTAGGCAATGACAATAAGATAAGAAAAATGATGCAGGAATGTGAGCCAACATCTACAGAAGCCAGGACAGCAATTGAATCTACTGCCAGGTTGAAACATTATGTCAGATAGGACGTCAGCCAGCGCTAACATCTGTGGAAGATATGACATTGATCCACAGTCATCTAGAAACACTATTTTATGCCTGGGAAGTAGAAAAAACACACACTTCCACACATACAGGTATAGGGATACAGGAAAAAAGCCTTGGATTTTGAAAACAACAACAAAAAAGGAAAGATAAGGACAGTTATACTGTACTGGTGGCTACGAGGCTCTACAAAGTATAATTTCCAAATATTATCACATGTTCACATGTAGAATAGAGGCAACTTTCTTGAGATTTATTTTCTTTTTTGGATGACAGTTACTGTCACCGTTATTTGTCTTGCAGGTTTTCCAGCACCCAGAAAGAAAAAAAACAAACAAACCATTGTACAACTGTTAGGTATTCACAAACCTCCATGGTACTGAGAAAATTCAATTCTCTATTTAGAAAGATCCCTCCTAAGAAAATTGAATAAATCAATATTAATTCAAGAACCCAGAGGCCCAGCCATAAGTCAGCTGCTTCTAGTAATTTAAACTGTGGTTCCTCCCATTCCCACAGTAGCAGCATGAATCAGATTATGGTCACTGTTTCTTTGTTTCTTTCTTGTCATACCATGAAGTGACCACATTTTTGGATTCTTGCTCTGAAATTGCCAAATCTTCTTCTCTGATGCTCACTCCTGTGCTACAACAGCAATGCCAGTGACTTAATGAATTAGTATCAAGCCCTAACTGATTGAAGGACTGAAAACATATACTTACAAACACAGCTTTTACCATCATACTAGAACATTTTCAAAATACTTTCAAAGCTTATAAGAGCCCTTTTATTCGTCCTTCCAGCTTTCCATCATTAAGAATACTCAAACCCAAAAGTTTAAATCACACAAAAACTTTTGAACTTAATTGATACTTGCACTTTTCTCTTTTTAACACTAAACAATATTATTCCAACACAGCCTTCTCCGTCTGCCAAGTCCACTGTCAGTATTTAGGCTCAATTAGAAAGTAGAAGAAAAAATAAGTCCCGCTATACCAGAACATGGAAGCACAATTTCTATACTAGAATGATGTAGGCTGTGGACTAGATTCACTGATTGCGACAGTACTGTGAATGGCACACAATCATGTCAGGCAAAGATATTAAAAATTCTGCCCACTTGGGAGCACTGGCAAGCAGTATGGGGTAAGTTACATAAATAAAAGATAGCTTTCCCACATCACCTGATTCCCTTCTATGCACGACAAATCTCATATAAGGAGGACTAATGAAGTTGCTTTACCCTGCCTAGAGCTGCTGAGGATCTGCAAGCTGCTTTGCAACCCATCTCCATCCCCCCTTCTCCTCCTTTCATGCTGTGGCTGATTTAATAAATGTCATGTCTGTTGTCCTTTATGACTGCTCTGTTCTTTAACAGGGTGTTGCTGTTGCTCTACCTTCTTCTGACTTTCCACATATGCATGGGGGACCTCCCAATGCATATGCGGACCATACCTTTAAATTTAAATTACTGCATGTAGAAATAACAATCTTTGTTTCACTTTAGTGGTCCTACCTGAACTTTATTTTCCATCTTGCCAATGAGTGAACAATGTCTAAGGGCCGTGACGTAATGTAACACACTATAAGTAGCCTCTTTAAGGCTTTTACTGATGAAAAGGTTTTAGATACTCCACCGCAGACAGCAATGAGATATGACCCAAGACACTTTACTCACATATGCTTATTCAAAAGTCTGCCTGCCTCAGGGAGTGGAAGAACTATTAATTCCTTAGGAATGTATCTCTATGAAATATCAAAATTCCCTTTGAAGTTTACATTTTTACTAAACATGGGGTATGTGAAAGAAATTGAAATGAATCAAACTGTGGCGTATCATTATGTGCAATTAGAGATAGAACTGGTATCACATTTTGCATGTGCAGAATATGATTAATGCAAAATAAATAAATAAATTAATTAATTAATTTTAAAAACTGTTGAAGTTTCAGCATGGACAGAGTGATGAGATAAGGTTGCACCAGTGCATGCACATTAAAAAAATTAAACTTGATCCCTTGTTATAGCAATTGCTTTCAGGTAATAGAAAGTAGCTTTAACTTTTATACGTATACAATTAGTATAACGATCTGCATAACAATGAGTGGGATATTACAACTTGCAGACATCTGTTTACATTTCCCACCGGCAATATATGAAGCACATGATTGTATAATTTTGCAATTGAATACTATAATTACCATTCCCTGTGGCAATAGGGATGAGCTTTTTATTTCTGTCTCAGTTTTGTTCGTGTATTGTGGAAGTCTTGTGATTTCAATGTAGCATCAATCGAAGGTCCTTTATCAGCAGGGCTTTGAAGCATTTCTACTCATCAACAGTATATGGCACATAGTGAAGTCTATGACACACAGTATATTTTGAGACATACTAAAACACTGCATGAAGCTTTTTAGTAAGTCTCATTCACTTAACCACAAACTACCATATCCAGAAAGCCACTTTATTCCTGTGCAGTCAGCTTGGTATAATAAAATTGCATATGAATATTTTTGTATGTTGTATATGCATTTCTTTGCACATTTCATGCCATTGACTATTGACTATAGATGTGACATGTGCCTGAAGTATTGTGCTATTTATATGCAGCTCCCCGATATCCTGATATATACACTGACTCTTTGTGACTCAGTGGTACTGGTCAATGTTGATGATTGAAACAACAAGAGAAAACACAAAGTGCAGATGTCTTCCACATTTCTAAGTCTTTAGAGCCAAATCTTCGAGTCCATTAGCATTCAGGTTAGCTTTAGGTGATGCAACACTGACGTCTGACTTCTTCCTCATACTAACTATGGTGAGGTTTAGAGAGAGGGTGTGAGCTGTTCCAGTATCACTTGTGTTGTTATTATTTTATGGATTCGAATTCTTTGTTACATTTTTTGAGGTTTGTGTTTTTAATATTTTACTCCTACATTTTCTCTCTCTCGCCCTCTATATAAATGTATTTATGTGGTTCCTGATAAAAAAATAATTGATTAATTTTGATCAGGTTTGATTAACCTTGGGAATCACATCACTTCTATCCTCAGTCAGCTGTCACTGTCACTGTTTTTCAGCACTGTATTCAATATTTGTTCTTCCTTCTTTTTTCAAAAAATGGCTTTTGAAATCTCTGCTTTTCTTGTATTATTCCATTAACTATACCAAATCGAGTCTAAGCCAGTGCCAGTACAGTACATGTTGTTGGTAAGTTTATCGCTAAGGTGCAAAAGGTCCATCATTTCAGGATTGTCCTTCCACAAAAAATTCCCTTAAATGGTTTTCTTTATGTCTTAACTTTTTAACTTTGACTAATTTATATTGATAGTCTGAAGAATGAACCAATGCTAAGAACCTTATCAAGTAACATAAACCCAGTGCTAAAGCTTGCAGGTTTTGAAAGTATGCATTGTATGTGTGTGTATGTCTCAGTGTGCTGTACATCTATGTGTGTTCCATTGTTTCAAAGTGGTGGACCATCCATCACCATTAGGCTGAAGCGGAGAGCCTGACTCACACTCAGGAACAATCTAATTCCACTAAAAACACCTCTCTCCACCACTCTCTTCTTCACTTTCTCTATTGTCGGGTTTCTCTGCTTCACCTTCTTGTTTTCTCCCCTCCCCTATCTCTCTGCAGGATTTAGGGAACAGACTTCAGCAGATGAAAACCTCCCAAGCATGTCTGCAGTAATACCTCAGACACACACTTGCTGTGCTACACACTCACAGAGGACACAGTCTCGCTGTCAGTATATTGTTCTAACTCGACTTTTGGTGTGCGTGCATGTTTGTGAATGTGAGTGTGTGTGTGTGTGTGTGTGTGTGTGTGTGTGTGTGTGTGTGTGTGTGGTTATCATTCTGTAAGAGGAGCCAAATGTGAGACAAGATCCTCTTCAACTACTTTTTATTTTGTCTTGGACCCAAGGAGAGGAAACCATGCTGCAGTAAACTGAAGCTTTCCATAACACTATAGGATTTTGGGCTTAAAATTGGGGTTGAACAGTTTTGGAATCACAAATACTTAAAGTTTGTTCTCAGTACAAACATGGCCATAACCCATACCTATGTAAACTTAGATGATTGCAGTGTGACAAAGAAGGACACGTTTTAGATTAATTCAAAATGCTCAGTTACAATTGGACTGAAACAGTGTAGACATCCAATGCGAAAATCATCCAGTTAGTCACTTTGATTGGCTATTGATCAAAAGAAGAGCTTCTGTTAGTATTTAAACAAAGTACTTTAAGGTTGTTCCATAATACCAGTCACAATAACAATCATTCCTTTCCTTCAGGTTAAACCTGTTCTGTGGAATGTCCAAGACACTGATTCATTACCAAAAGGGTGATGTAATCGTCTTACAGACAGCACCATGTACAGTTTAATAGATGTCAGTTCTATAGATGACTGAGACTCAGAGATGGGACACCAGAAGCAATGACAAGATCTCTGTTTTTCTGCTGATATATACTAAACTTTACATCAATTATAGCTCTGCCAGGGTAGAAAGGAAGGAATATACAATTTCCAAGTCACTGAACAACACTGCACAGCTTCAGTAATAATTCTCTAATGAAAAAACAACAACAAAAAACAAAACAAATCTGTTTGTGACCTACTCTTCAAACTTTGAGCTTACATCTTTTATGAATCTGGTACACCAAAACAAAATATTTACAGTCTATGCTGTTTAATCTGCACTGCAGGATATATATGTACTGGTCATGCAGATGGATGCAAATTTAGTAACAGATGGAAGAGAGTGGGGGCATTTGCACAGCAATTCTGGCCACTGCATATGTGTAGCAGATGTGCTTAAATAGTTTGGTTCCAGTAATGTCAGTGAGGTTATGAAGAGAGCTTGTCCTACCACAGATATCTTCTTAAATTAGGCCCACGATACATGTGGCTAAGCAGAGATTCCAGCATTGGTGTCCCACGCCTTTGACAGCCACTCTGATCAGACGGCGCTCATGACTGCACTCATTTTCCTGGAAAGACCAGGCCATCCTGGTCAAACAGTGATTTCCCTGCCTGCATGAGAGTAATTTGTACTGTAGGATTAGCACTCAAAGCTCAAGGTTCATGAGGAGGTTTTAGCCTCAGGCTGTTTTTCTAATCAATACAAATAGTTGATCTGACTAAGTGCACTGAATGTCATGTCAAGCCACTTTTGCATTTAAAGAATACATTGGTTAAACAGAAAAAAATAATAAAAGAAGACTTTCCATTTATCTTTTTAAGTAATTCCAACTCTTTTACAGACCTTCATAGTAAAATTAATCCAATACGTTTTGCATTGACCTTTAAAAGCATAATAAAGTTGAACCAACTTAATTTCAATTCAGAAGTTTGTATAATGTATTTCTTATTTGCCTTCATTATTTACATTATAAATAAAGATAATTTCTTTATTTTGTTTCATCTAATTTCACCATAAGCATCCATGCAAATTTCTACTTTATGTAGAAAATGTCTACTTTACGTACATACTTATATTTCTTAGAAAAAATGAAACATAGCATTTTCATTTTTTGTGATTAATCCAATGCCATAGAGTTTTAAACCTTCATGATTAAAAAAATGTATGGCATTGGTTTAATTATACATTTTTATACCATTATTTTTAAAACATCTAATAAACTTTGAAAAAAAACAAGAAGAAAAGAAAGAAAGACACAATTTTAAATTAAAACTGCAACTATAATCTACATTTGTTAAAGGTTTACTTTAGTTCAGCCAAACAGCCTATATATAGGCTTGCTATTTTTGCTGTATTACAAGTTCGGTGCCAATTAATGTCATTCACCTGCCACCAATATAAGACATAAAAAGACCAGCTAGTTTTAGATTAATTCAAGTTTGTCAATTAATTAGTTTAGAACAACATATAATTTCAGTTTTAGTGTTAACCATATTTATTGCAGTGTATGCTTAAATGATATTTCATGCTCCTGCTTCTTTCATTTCTCCCCTTCTTTTCTTCTGTTGCTTCAATTAAGTCACAATAATTCAGAGCTCCTGTGAAGACAAATTTTTCATTAAAATTGCTATATTCAAAATTCTTAAGATAAATCCTGGTTACACTAGGCAGAGTGATTTAACTCCTATGCAAAGGGCATGTAAAAGCTTACCTGAAGACACAAAAGGAGAGTGGAGGTGGATAGGATGGCCTATTATCTATGCTGAGGAAGAGGAAAAGAACAGGAGGGAGTCATTTATTTTTCAGCTCTCTTCTCAGATGATTAGTTCTTCTTAGAAGCATGTGGGAGACAACTATAGCTGTTGAGGAAGAAGAGTATCAGTCATTGGGAAACCAGTAATGAGACTGAGGTTTTTTGTTTATAGATGTCATCCAGGTTTTTGCTGGTGTTCACTCAATCAGTCATTGGTTTGGCTTTTTGCCTGTTGGCATTAAAAATTGTCTGCTTTGAGATGTAGAGTTACTGTGAAACAGGGCACTGGTGGTAAAAAGAGTGTGCTGCAACTTTGTGTGGGTTGTGCCCAATTTCAGAGATGACAAGGATGCTTGGCAGGAGCAAAAGTCTCTTTATATATGACTCAGCAGGACAACTAATGCAAAACAACAAAACACTATTGCACTATTATTTGCCAACAGGACAGGAGCTAACTGAACACTTACGGTGGACACACAGCTGCAAGGAAAAGGCAGCAAATAGAGGATCATACTAAACAACTAAACAGAAACTAATTATGCCTTCCACTAAGAGAAACTGGCTTGACTGGTGTTATCTGGTGTAGCGGAATCCAACACTGAGCAGTCTGTGACTAAAAGGCACATTGTAAGGAAAAATGGGACTATAGAATGACAAGCAGATTGTTTGGCATTGTACTCCGATATGCAACATTTCTGCCTGCTGGCACCAACAAAGGTTAGCACCTTGGACAGCTCCTTGCTGACAGTTCCTGGATCAGCTCTCCAGAACAGCAACAAAGAGGGCAATCAAGAAACCTGTCAAAGTTACAGAGCGTAACTACAAGACACCAACTTTAATTAACACAATGAAAACACAAAATGTGTACAAATTAAACAGAGCTCGTAGTAACAAAATTTAAATGAGTTTTGCTGCATTTAACTTTTCTTCACAAAACATCTGAAAATACGAGACACGAATAGATGTTTTGTGTTAGTTGGTTTGCTTTTCTCAACTATGCTTCTCCATGTCTAAAGTCTTTCAAAATTCACAACATGAGGGTGAACAGGTATCTCAGCAGAGCTCAAAAGCTGGTCAGACATTGCTGTGAGCATCATCCCGATGTAACTTTGCCTTAATCGAAGGTAGTATACAGTGTCAGCTTTTCAACGGTGTGAGAAAAGGCTGGGAGGAATATGACAAAATTAATTTTTCTCTGCAAATACACAGTGTTAAAATACACTAAACGAACATACTGTAGCGCGAGTAAAAATCTATCACTGCCTCGAATTTCCAATATCTTAATAATGCAATATTTGTTTTTCAGCTGGTGAAAGTGTCTTTGCGAGGAGTTAATCTGAAAGTCATTTCCACCGGTGGACTTGAGATGGGGGCATATGCTTGTATGTGTGTGTGTGTGTGTGTGTGTGTAAGTGAGAGAGAGAGAGAGAGAGAGAGTGTGTGTGTGTGTGTGTATGTGTGTGTATTTGCTACTGTGTGTGTAGAATTTGATTCTGAGTACAGGTGCTTGAGCATGTCTGGGCTTCATAGGAATGAAACCTCTTTTATCTATCTATCTATCTATCTATCTATTTTTTTGTTTCATAGTATGTCAACAGATAGAAACCTTCAGTAGGCAACCTACCAAAAATTTAATAGGGTGGTAAACTTTTCTTACCATGCACCATGGCCATTTAACCATGAAGCCTGTTTTATGCCCCACATACTACCCCAGGGACCTAAACACTCATATAAACCCACATACAGACGTTGTTATCAGGTGCTGTTGTGGTCCATGTAAGCCATGTGTCTAAATAAAGACACAACAACACGCTTCAGTGTGTGGATTCAGCCAAGCTATACAGCAGGAGTGTGTGTGTGTGTGTGTGTGTGTCTTAGTGTGAGTGTCTTTTTTGAGCAAAGTGTATGGTGTATGTCTCTATGGGAGTTTTTCTGACAGTGTGTGTACGTGTTTTTTGCATGTGTGTGTTTAAAGCTATTGTCTTGCTTCTCCTCTCAGCTGAAGCCAATTAACTTCGCTGCTCTGCTGGTGATAACACACACATGCATGTGTTCGTACACAGACGCACACCAACGAAGATAAGAGCACACATAAACTCATAGGTACACGTTTGGAAAGAGGAAGCTGTTTATAAAGAGCACCGCTAATGCAAGGAAACAATATTTAAGGTTGTAGATGGAGTTAGGGAGCACAGCTAGGAAATGGCAGAACAATCTGTTGCTAGGTTACAATAAGAGGAAGACTTGTAGGTTATCATATTGGAACAATTAGCTTCAAGACTCTTCTGCTTAATCAGAAAACATGTGATATGACTGGAAAGATTACACTACCAACCTACTGTGTCTCTATATCTACCGTACCCACCCATCCATTATTTAACTACTGAGCAACAAATCAACAATGTGTCAAAATAAATTACAAAACAGGGTTGCAGTGCATGAAATCACTGATTGAGTGTTAGTAGTTATCTATCAGCCAAAGCAAATCATAGTAAAGCATGAGTGAAGCAGCTGAAACAATCCATGCAAACACAACTCGCACTCTGTTTAAATTAACACAATTCTCCACATGTGGCCCAGGGGACCTTAATGTATCTATTACGTCCCTGGTCTGACTTTTTTTATTTATATACAGTACTGTGCAAAAGTCTTGAGCCACCCTTTATTTCTTTACATCTTGCTAGGAAAATGGCAAATAGGTGGCAAATAGGTGCAGGGATTTATTGAAACGAGCAAACTGTCAAACTGTGTTATCTTTGGCATTTTTCATAGATTCAACAATAGAAATGGGAACAAATTATGTGTTTCTGTGACAGGCTGCTAGTATCAAAGTTAAAACTGATTCTTTGCTAAGAATTGGACTGAAAATGAGTAAAACAGCAGCCAGTGTCCAAAGAAAACTTTGAAAGACCTTCAAAAAGCCTGCAGAACTTTTGTTCAAGACCACTTTAAAAAAAAATACAATAAGGTCTGGTAATTGGAATGAATATATATAGAAAAGAGGGGTGGCTCAAGATATTTGGACAGTATTGTATAGATTTCAAATGTCATACTAGTTGCAAAATGATCACCTAAGAAGGTGAAGAAATATAAAAGAAACAAAAAAAAGACAACTAACTTTTCCAATCCTGTAAAGTACATATATCTTATGGTTAAAAAAACAAACAAAAAAAAATTGCTCACAACTAACAAGTAACTAAAGTAGTATTAGATCAAATTTTATAAAGTAAAAATTTTAGTTTGCAAATAAGCAAGCCATTTTACTTACTGTCTTATTGTTCATGTTCCACTGCCTTACAGCACATGCAGTGGGGAAACTGACTGTCTATCCATTAATCCAATATCAGAACTCAACCTGCCTTAGAATGGCAACTATAGGTGAACGCTGCTGTTGTTGAAGTAGTATATGAGCACCAGCAAGAGAAAAAGAGGTAATAGTCAGCTGAAATTAAAAGAAAAAAAGCAACATAAATTCAAAAGGCCTGTTAGAAACTCTCGCTTTGCACTCATCATCATCTTACAGTCACAGGCATCAAACTATAGTGTGGATGAAACAAGCAGCAACCAATGGAGCTAAAGAAATTAAGCCAACAGAACGGATGTGCCAAAAGCTTCCTGTAATAGTCACTTGAGACTTGGTGTTCTGACAAAAGAAGCTGCAGCTGATCGCTGTCTGCTAGGCCTTACCTCTGCTAATTCAAGTCATTGAATGGACCTCTCTGCTGTGTTTTGTGTCTTTTCAAGCATTTTTAAAGGAATTACATGACAAATAATATGGCTTGCTGTCAGGTACAACCTGTCCAACATGTTTTATGCTTCGGTTTTAATGAATGAGATTCTAGTAGTTTCTATTCTAGCTTGGCGCCCCATTCGTTTTATGTTTGCAGCTTGCACATCAAGATACTAGCTGATGCCTTAGCAGTCTACTCTCTCATCCAAACATGGTAACTTCTGACATCAGTGGGTTATATCACAGTAGCTACATCCATCTTTCATAGACAGTCTACATTATGTAGGTGTTAACAGCACTAAAAGTTTGCAGACTAAGTATTATGATTCCAGTATGGTTATTCCTGCCTTTGATTTATCCAGAAGTGTAGTATATAGTGCCATTCAGTTTAGAAAATAGTTTGCAAAAAACACATCACTGACAACTCATACAGTGCTGACGCACATGTTAGAACAAACAGAATCACAACCAGTCATCACTGTACAGAAGGACTTCAAAGTTGACAAGAGTGTGACAACTAATCTCAGTGGTTATCGTGGGGTCACATTGTTTATGTCTTAGTGAAAGCAAACACAGAGTAGGACTATTGATTCTACCTCTCTGTTGATGCCTTTTGTGGATGCAACACAGCTGTACACCCCTGCCTACCTTTTCTTCTCTTTTCTGTCACTCACTCTAAATGCTTTTTGGACCATGGTACAATTACTTTTCTCCTTGCCAGCCAGATAGGTGTGATTCCACTTGTTACACTGCACTTGAAGAAAACGGAGAAAATACAATGTCAAGGACTGCAGGATTCAAAAGTGGTTTCTAATGGCAAAAAATGTTTTTAAGGGTGCTATAAGAGGGAATGATAACCACTGGAAGTTGCAAAATGACCAAAACAGTCATACTGGCTACCACCTAAACCCCTCCCTTTCCCTTTCATTTACAATTAGAGCCATGAGAAGCAACAAAACCAAAAAATACATCATAGACATTAGCACACCCTAACAATTCAGCAGTTGTGAGGCTGCAAGTATTGCATTTTGGCTGTTGTTGTCTTGGACCGTGTTTAGACAAGAGGGTAGTACTGACCACCAGCGTGGTTATCAAATTGCATCTGTATTTAAATGTGATATTAAATAGGATGCTAATTTAGGCTTAAAACAAAATGTTCTTTCCAGAAAATACTGAACAGCCAACAAAGAGTGTCTTTTAGGACAACTGAAAGCTAAAGATGAGAAAAACAGCACCCAGTCATCACTCAAAGTGGCCACATTTCTAATTATGCTTAAATTAAAGCCTTAAAACAAATGAAACCTTGAGTTTTGTAAAACCTCATCCCCTGGACAGTTCTAATGAGGGAGGAATTACCTATAGAGACCAAAGCCATTTTTTGTACCAGGCTGTAAGCATGTTTATTTCTGGTGCATGATGAGGAGTGATTGGCTTTTGAAGCCAGCCTCAAGTGGCCACTCAAGGAGCTGCAGTTTTTGGCATTTCAGAGATGCTTTTTTTTTTTTAAATCCAGCATTAAGGTTGAGGATTGGTAACATCACCAAACCTGTCAATGAAACAATGAATGGGTTCCTTTCTTGCACTTCAAAATAAAAATGATTATTAAATTCAAATGAATAATATTTTTGTTGATCAATGTTTCATTTATTTTTGGTAACCATTATTCTCTGCCAGTATTATTCATCCCATGGATTGAATTACTTTTTCTTTCCTTTAATTCAATGCACTTCTCACTATGAAAAAACTAACATGTTTACATGTCTGTTCTGGTATCCGGTTGCTGGTAACCTTTTCTGTTTATACCAAATCTGCAGGATAAGGGGCTGGCAGAAGGAGTCATGAACTGGGCCTTTTTTCCTGTCTACCAGAGCATTTGGATAGCTATTACAACTTGCATGGAGGTTACCTAGATACTAGTGCCACTCCAGTTGGTATATATTTCTCAGCGCTAATAGCTACATGGTACTTAAGTTGCTTTTTACACACTGATGTCACTGACTTTGCACAATACAATGCCTATGTCACACAACGCTGTCCACAAGCCCATGTTCTTTAAGAGGAAATGCCATGCAGATAACAAGATACCTGAGCTTTCTGCTTCTTTCGTCACTTAACCATGTTGTCATATGGATTAACCAACGCCCATCTCCAGTTGATTGAATCTTGCTGCTTTAAAGCTTCAGCTTTGAGGTGGCAGCCTTTACATATGTATTTATCAAAACTATAAATAAATTGTATATTAAGTGATCAAAATTTTACACAGTGGCTGGATGTTTTGTATAGCAAATTATTGCCATTCCCAAAGGAACCTACTGTAGAAAAAATGGTGCTTGCCGCCTTCTTTTGTGTAATGAATCTAGCTTCGCATTTTTAAGTCATACCCCAGAATCGGTCTCCCTTGTTATCTTATCAGTCTAGGGCCTTTGAGCATGAAGAATTATATGTGTACTATAGTCAGCAAAAGAGAGATGGAGAAAGAGAAACTATATGGAAAGTAATATATGCATTCGCACATGAGACATAGCAGAAAAAATGTGAATGTGTGAAACAAAGAGGGAGAGACCTAGAGAGGGGAAGAGATTGTGTGTATGTAAGAGAGACATTTCTGTGACCTTCTGCCTTGCAAAGCCCCATCTGACTAAGAAATGAGCAGGGATGGAGTGATGGGGGAAGGAGAGAGGAGACTGCTAATGAGTGGGGATGAAGGGGGGAAGAGATGCAGCGTAAGGGTGGGATTTGACTGTAAGTATTGAATATTCGGCATTTATCCAAATGATAACACAATATCTTCTCTTTTAAAATTGCTGCTTTACAGAGAGAGGCAGAAAAGACGCACACTGGACTAAACTCAGGACCCCAACATCTAACATCTTATTCAGACAAATGCTGCCTTATGGTTAAAAAAAAAATTGCCATTGTCTTGCATATTAACACTATATTAGCACTTGAGTGTATTTGATTTGAGATGAATGCCAATACCAGAAGAACACTGCTGTCCCTGAAATGTCTGCAAATCACATAGCACACAGTTAATGTATAATGTATAATCACTTTTTCCTGAGGGGCAGAAGTAATAATGAGCCCACAACTTGTGTATATATACAGCTCTGGAAAAAATTAAGAGACCACTCCAACATTATCAGTTTCTCTGATTTTGCTATTTATAGGTATATGTTTGAGTAAAATGAACATTTTTGTTTTATTCTATAAACTACTGACAACATAACTCCCAAATTCCAAATACAAATATTTTCATTTAGAGCTTTTATTTGCAGAAAATGAAAAATGGTCAAAATACCAAAAAAGGTCCAGTGTTTTCAGACCTCAAATCATGCAAACAAAACCAAGTTCATATTCATTTTTAAACAACACATTACAAATGTTTTAACTTAGGAAGTGTTCAGAAATCAATATTTGGTGGAATAACCCTGATTTGCAATCACAGCTTTCATGCGTCTTGGCATGCTC
>VUQI01058325.1:0-28039 GCA_015106735.1 Paratilapia polleni
CTTACTTGTGGTTCCTAGGGTATTTAAAAGTAGAATGGGAGGAAAAGCCTTCAGCTTTCAGGCCCCTCTCCTATGGAACCAGCTCCCAGTTGGGATTCAGGAGACAGACACCCTCTCTACTTTTAAGATTAGGCTTAAAACTTTTAAAGTTTATAGTTAGGTCTGGATCAGGTGACCCTGAATCATCCCTTAGTTATGCTGCAACAGGCTGCTGGGGGCTTCCCATGCTGCACTGAGTGTTTCTTCTTCACTCACCTCCTTTCACTCTCCATGTGTTTATACACCACTTGCATTTAATCATTAGCTATTATTAAACTCTGCCTCTCACATAGTATGTCTTTTGTCCTGTCTCCTGCTCTCCTCTGTTTCCCCTCACCCCCAACCGTCCATGGCAGATGGCTGTCCCTCCCTGAGCCTGATTCTGCTGGAGGTTTCTTCCTGTTAAAAGGGAGTTTTTCTTTCCCACTGTTGCCAAGTGCTTGCTCATAGGGGGTTGTCTGACTGTTGGGGTTTTCCTCTCTAATATTGTAGGGTCTTTAACCCACAATATAAAGTGCCTTGAGGTGACTGTTCTTGTAATTTGGTGTTCTATAAATAAAACTGATTTGAACTGAATTGAAAGCAATTCTTAAAGTAGCATACAAATGCACACATGGCCCACTGCATGTTAATTAAATAATAATAATAATAATAATAATAATTGCACACTTAAACATATAACCTGCTTTAAATGGCATAGCTAGTATGTTGAGTATTTTTTTCTCTGACAGTCTACATTCCTGTGTAGTTCTGGTTTACCTGTTGTAGCAGCTCTCGTGCTGGTGAGATGTGTTGTGATGCTCTTTTCCCCTTGATTATGCTAACGTTTTTATTGTATTGATAGATTATCACTGACATATTTTGGTAAAAAAAAAAAGAAAAAAAAAAAGAATAAACTAGGCAATGCAATTTCTGAAGAAATTGCAGTGGGATTGTTGCTTCTGCCAGACTTGGTTTGTGGCTTGCTGCTAAAAAGTTGGAGGTAAATAGGTTGGCTAAAAAAGCAGAAGGGAGAGTGCAATTGATATGTATATTGTAAAAAGTTGATAAATAAATTGAATAGGAGACTTTTGTAAGCATGCTCATAAACTCCTATAACTAACTGGGGACTTGTATTCCAAATGTTAGACATTTCTTAGCATTGTGTTAATTTTCCAAAATTAAGAAGGGACTTTTATTTAAAAAATTTCCACAGCATTAACTGTCCCATATGCTACCACTTTAATGTTTAATTAACATGTTCATGTTCATATTTCAACAATGTATACTTTTTATCCCAAAATACCACACAGATCACTTTTTGTACCATGCCTGTAAACTCCTGTTTTGAAACTTTCTGAAAGTTTCTGTCACTTTCATTGTCTGCACATTTAACTCAAACTGGAATGCGTCCACCCCTTTCAGGAAGAGGTTTGTGAGTGACAGAGAGAAGTAGCCAATAGGAGCAGCACAGCTCATTCTGTAAACAACATGGCAGCCAATACGGGCATGAATGAGACACTCCATGGCTTCTAACTTTCTCCCTGTGCAATAATGTACCAACAAATACAGAGTTTAAAAGGTATTTTTAAATACATCTGAATTCTCAGCACAATCTTTGTTTTTTACATAAGTGAATGCAGAGTTTGCCTGACGTCGCAGATTACAAAAATTTGGATTTCAGCGGAGCGGAGCAAAGCAACCTCATTAGCATTAGCAGCTTTAGCTGCATTAGCAACATTAGCAGTTTTATTTTAGTTTTAGTTTATGAGCCGTGTTAAAATCAATATTTCATAATTGTTCTGTTGTCTTACAACAGGAAAAGAAAAATATGTACTTGAGAACAGATTTATTGTGAATTCAGCTGTATTGAAATGCAGTATAAGTGAGTGTAGAGAGTAGGAGAGAAACAAGCAACTGTAACAAAGCAAGCTGAGTTAACTGTACTGAAAGCACCAAGATTGACATGAATACACAGAAACATACACCCAGCATTTTAATAATTGTTATAGAATAGGTTATAAATTTTCCCCTAAACTTTTCACGGTTGATAACTGTCCCAAAGCATTATCTGAAGTTATTCTCAGGGTTTTCAGTTTTTCAGACATTAGTGTGGTTATTTGTGGGTTATATTAACAGTATTTTCATTGCTTTAATTGCTGTCACACAGCCCTTTTTGATATTTTACTGGAGCCATGATATTTCTGTTAAACCCACCAGACTCCATTGACCAAAAAATCAAAATGCTAACTGTACATTGGAGGTCATTAATTCTAAATCAGATTTAACATGTTAAAATTACCAGTCAAACAAACAAAACAACCTGCTGAGGCAGCAACAGGTTGTGGGTTATGCAAGGAAAAATTACAGTTTTTTTTTTTTTTTTTGTGGATTCTGGTGGCTTTGACCAAGACAGCAGCTTCAGTTCCTCTTGTCAAAAAGCAGTCCGACAGCTTAAGCTCTGAAAACACTTTAAATACAGCCTACAGGTAAACTAATTTTGAAAAAATTGCTGGCCACAATATGTTTTGCTGCTAAATGTTCACAGCACTACACTTAGCAAAGTGTTGGCAGCTTTCTGCGATACTTCACTAAGCACTGACACAGGAAGAAGTGAGCAGCAAAGGGGTGGGGCTGTCCACTTGTTAAGTGATGACGTAACAAGCCTATTTCCGGGTCCAAGCGTCTACTGTGTTGATTGAGGCAGCTGTCTTTTTATCGTGTTACAGTGGTTTGTGTCTTGTTTTATTTAATAGAAACAAGCCCCCCAAAATAATCAGTGGTCGTTCTCGGCCTCTCCAGCTTTTTATTAGCAATATGTCATGTGCAGCACATCTTTAGGCTAAGTTTTTAAAAACTGTCCACGCTACAGCTCACGGGCTCATGGTGTCCCAGGTACCAAATATTTGAACGCCTCAGAAAAGAATCTCTCTCAGTCCGACTAAGATTTCAGTGTGGACATGGAACTTAGGATCAGGACTTGGTTGCTGCGTGGTTTGGATTACTAGCGAGTAACAACATTTAAATTTTTTCATCTTTGACCAACATCTGAATTTTGAATCTCACATCTCTAAGGTCATTCAGTTTTGTTTCTTTCATCTAACAAATATTGCAAAAATCAAACCATTAAAGTCATTCAATAATTTGGAACTTTTAGTACACACTTTAATTTCCTCCCGCCTTGATTATTGTAACTCTCTTTTCACGTTCATCTCTCAGTCCTCCTTATCCCATCTTGAATTGGTCCAGAATGCAGCAGCTAGGCTACTAACTAGAACTAGCAGGCGCGCGCACATCACCCCTATTCTTGCTTCCCTTCACTGGCTTCCAGTGAAATTCAGAATCTACTTTAAAATTCTATTGTTAACGTATAAAGCTTCACATGGGCCGGCTCCAGCTTATATAGCAAATCTACTGAGACCTTATAAAAGCAGGTGAGGTTGTTGTGCCTAAACTTTGGAACAGCCTTCCTCAGCCAATCAGGTTGGCTGAATCAGTGGTTTGTTTCAAACAACTACTGAAAACTCATTTTTATAGGTTAGCTTTTTCTTAATCTTTCTCCCATTAATTTTGGCTGTAGTTTATGGTGTATAATGTGTGTATGGAAGTGTGTTGGAATGTCAGATTGTATGTTGATTATGTGTCTGTTTGCTGGAACATGTACGCTTATTCTTAATGTACAGCTTTTATTCAAACTGTGAAGCACTTTGTAACTGTGTTTTAAAAAGTGCTATATAAATAAAGTTGTTGTTGTTGTTGTTATTATTGTTGTTGTTGTTGTTACATTGCTAATCTCCCCAGCAGCTGTGTTGATACTTCAGTCTTTTACTGAGTCTCTTATCTTGATCATATTGCAACACTTTCTGGAGCTGCATTTTAGATTAAGAAATTCATTGTCATAAGCACATAAAAAATAAACACAGCAGTTTACTCCCTAGAATCAAATTCTTATTTTTTCAGTTTCCCTTCACACAAAATAATAAAAACTACATTTTGGCCTTGTGTAAATGTTGCAAATAGAAGACGGTAATAATTACTGCACAGATGAAATAAAAGTCAGCAGGAATGATGGAGTGGGTGGGGTTTACTGCAGCTATTTGTGAGTCTTTCTGTCTTTGTGTTAATATACTTTTTAAAATTAAACTATTTTAAATTAAAGGTGTAGGCCTGTTTTCCTGGGCTCATTAAAAGCTGTCCTCACAGGACAGCCACAGCAGTACTGTAGATTAAACAAAATGTAAAGTATTTAACTGACATCAAGCTTAAACACCAACCGCAGCAATAATCCATATAACACTCCAGGAGGAGTGCGGCAAGATGCCCACGGCTGTCAGCATACATAAAAGACAGGCAGCACAAAATCATGAAATGCTAATGTTAATAAATGTTTTAATATGGTCCAATTTGCTAAATAATGGAGGAAGATTTGTGCATGCATTCAAATGTCATAATTAGCCTGTATCACATGCATGAGTTCTTTCATATTGCAGATTTTTAACTACGCTATCTAAATTACATTTCACTCCAAATCCTTTTTTAAATTTATTTTTTAACAGAGACTGTGTACAGTAGTAAACATTACTGTAAAAGTACTGCAGTTAGCCATAGGCTAGTTTTCATCCGTAGTCCCTGGTCAGATATTAAAAGCAACCTAAAAACAACCTAAAAGCAACTTTTCTAATGAGTTTCTTCTTTTCACCTTCTGGAACTATAACATGTTACGTAGAATCCCTCCATGAGTCTGCTGATGCTTAACAGCAAGAGGCATAGTCTGTACATTTGAACTTGAGCTAGTTCATTTACTACACATTTCCTTTTACAGAACTTAAGAAGTTTAAACATGATGTAACATTTTGCTTTAAAGAGGTCTGCAAGGGTCACAACCACTGTGGAAAGATTTCTGCAAAAAAGAACGATCGTATCCTACCAAGCCAAGAAATCTCATGCTCCCCCTTTTTAGTCAAAAGTGGTTCATAATTGTCACTAACCTGCACCTTAGCACCCACTGGGCAAAGTGGGACAGGCTTCAGTGCATGGCTAGGCTTATTTGTGCCTGGATAGGCTTACTTGATGAATACCTGGGGCATTCATCAGGACATCACTTTGTACAAAGTAACTGAGCAGTTTTTAACTTCACCAGATGGACAAACCTGGTCCAGCAGATCTTTTAAAGAACCACCAACACGCTGCCCTTTCACCAGTTCACTGTAGGATTGTGATGGAAAAAAGATTGGGCTCTTCTCTGTGTCAGGCTGACCTGGCTGAATGAAAGGCTACATATTGTCATCTCCTGTCCCATATAACCTTTTATTACAAGGTATACAACTGTACAAACTATCTCACAAAAGATGAGTTCATGTTACAATGCTTATGGACTTAAATGCCCTCTAATACATGTTTTGAATGGAGACATTGCTCTTCATTTTACCATTTTGAACCATATAAAGCTGTCTTTTGGGTATTTGAAACTGACTTTGAAAAGATTTCTGAAATGACATTTTTTAACTTGCCTTTTGAGCCCTGTGAGGGTGTCACTTGGAATGCTGTGGTTCTCATTGCAATTAGATTTCAGCTCTTCAGTAGATTTGGTTTAAACATTTGACAAAAATAGTGGTGGTTTGTAGTGTAAAGAGGAAAAGCAGATAGAACAATGATAATCTAAAACCAAATCTGCTGCATCTGTGACAAATAGCAAAGGCAATCTACAATACTGAAAATAATTTTTAATGAAATAAGGATGGTTTGTCGCCAGATATTGTTTTGTAGCCCAGTTGGAGGAGAGTACATCTAACAGCAAGGTAAAAGCAAGAATCAAATAACAGAGTTCTACCTCCCTTTGAATAAGTGATGGAACTTAATTATTTGAGTCCCAGTTTGTTCAATTCTTGTCTGCATAGGTCTGGGTTTTTGTTTTGAGTTTTGAAATCTAATTAATTTGAGTTTGAGTTTGTATTTAGGTTTTTCCTAATATTCTGTGTTTTAGGTTTAGATTTTTGTGTTTGTTGTATTCTCTCCATTATCTTAGTTCTGGTAATTCTGACTTTTTTTTTTTACATTTATTCCACTGAGGTTTCAGTTTTGTAATATTATTGCTTTTAGCTTTCCATCCTGATTTTGTTATTCCTGCCTCACCAGTGTTCCTCTGTATCATGTTAGCAGACTCACTCGTTCTCTAACCAACCAACTGGATTGGATCCTTTCAACTCTGGGATGTATCATTAAACTTGTTTGTTCATTGTATACTATCAGTCCCAGTTATTTTCCAGTGAGACTTCATGTCTCACTGAAAAGAAATGCATACCTGCAAAGAAATGCATTTCTGAACATCTGATTTCTACTTTGAAACATTACAGCAACCT
Source organism: Paratilapia polleni (assembly GCA_015106735.1). NCBI lineage: Eukaryota > Metazoa > Chordata > Actinopteri > Cichliformes > Cichlidae > Paratilapia > Paratilapia polleni. The sequence continues at coordinate 6,378 of VUQI01058325.1, forward strand.
GTTTACAGTGGGGTTATAGTCAAATTAACTACTTCATACATTCTTTGTATTTCCTTTACAAAACACCTAATATGGGTCATCATGTTTGTCTATATGAATATCATATACATTATTTAAGTTATAGTATATTGTGAAAAAGGAAAAGTAATTTAAAAACATCACAGCTCTATGAGCAGGAATGCTAAATCAAATGTTCTTCTCCCTCTGTCTGACCAGTTAGAATCAGAGTTCAAACACCGTTTATACTGGACAATCAATCTTATTAAAAACATCATTGTACAGGGAGCTCTGCTTCAGTCAAACTTCGGTTTAGAGCACACACACCCTCCTTTTACACCGTTCACATTTTGGTAATAAGTCAATAGATTAAGAAGTGATATTAAAAGATGATAAACTTTACTTGTTAAACTCTTTTGGAAAACAACAGTGCAGACTTAAATCTATGCTTCTCTTTCTAAAAGTTGGTTTGTTGAAAGCACTTTTCCCTTTTCTCTGTACCAAGTACAGACTCTGAGTTTTATCAGACTCAGTAAAATTTAAGCAGCATCAAATCAGCTTGAAGGTGAAAGATGACCTGTTGTCCACAAATTCAGTCCTTTATTAGAAACTGGCCTCTTACACACAGGTTTGATGTGAGGACTTTTTCTGCATTGTGACTTGACCATCATCATTAATGCCTGTGCTTAATGCTCTTTCATTGGTGAAGGAGGATTTCCCCAACCACTTTAAGTAAAACACCTGATCAACACTTTGGTCACCTGCTAGAATTTCAGTATCTACTCTCAGTCTAACTGAGTCAAACAGTATCTGTCAGACTGCCCCCAGTGTGTGATAAATACCCTGATATGGATTGTCATTTTGCATTGAACTCTACTCTAGTCTTACTGACCACTCAAAGCACTTTAGGCTACAAGCCACATTTAACTGTACATTCATTGGTGCTTTATTCTATACACTTTAAGCATTTTATCTCTCTCACGTGGCACATTTAGAATCACCAATTAACCTAATATGTATGTCTTTGGACTGTGGGAAGAAGCTGGAGGACCCAGAGAAAACCTATGCAGGCACAGGGAGAACATGCAAATTCAACACAGAAAGGGATTAAAACCAGGAACCTTCTTGCTGTGAACCAACATTGCATCACCATGGTGCTCTGATACAGGTGTGTTGTCTCCCTGTGCATATAACACACCTTTTATAAATGACATGGTGCAATATTAACTGTATATTCAGAGACTTTTGTTTTGTTCTAATTATAATATAATTATTGGACTGATAACATAAAGCATTATGATACACAATTTTTTATTCTTTGTCTATAAAGATGAAGCTATAGAATTAATTGAACAAAATGTTTCTGAGCTATTTTCTACTCCTTGATAAGCTGCAGAAACACACTCTGTAGACAGAGGACCATTAAACATACATTTACATACTCACCCTATTGTTCTATGTTGTCATGCGTCTCACAGCTCTTCTGTGTCTTTTATCCAATATGCACAAAGCCATCACAGTTCACTTCTGACTGTAAATACATGTTTTCAGTCACAGATGATAATGTGCTAGATTACATAAATACTCCCAGTAAACAGCATGTGCATTATTGTTTTAATTGGACTTGTGCTATCTGAATAACGTGACTTATTCAGGATTAGGCTGCAACCCTTCAAAGATAACAGAACAAGATCATTTGAGTGTAAACATTTTGTGTTATTTTGCACAACAGGAAATTTTAACTCACTTAAATTTATACATTTCTCATGTAGCAAAGCTCTATATGTCTTTATGATTCTTCACTTTCTTACAATAACGGGCCATGTCTCAAATCTCATCTATAACTAAACTGTTAAACACAGCATGTGTGTTTACATCAGCTGTGTCTCAGCAGATCTTGAAGGACTTCAGTTTGAAGTCTCCTGTGATTCTGATGTAGCTGATGACGTCCATACCAACACGGTTGGGAAACTGGACTTCCTGTCCACCAGGAAGCTCCACCTCAAACACATCCCCAGCCAGTTTCAACACAATCTAAAATAGAAGAAATGCTTATAAGTAAAATATTTTTAATTTTCCAAGAGAATATCAAACACAACCAAAACCGCATGCCAGGTTTAATATCTTCTGGATTATTTTTTTTATTTACTCAAGCTTTTTTATGCAAAAGTTTTCACAAAATACTTCCTTTATTCACAGTCCCTCACCTTGACATCAGCACCCCTCTGTAGGGGGTTCTGAATTTCCCGTTTCTCATCGCCCCAACAACCAGCAGTCTTTGAGTTGCACACCACCACAGCACCATCAGTGTCGTCATGGAAACGAGGGTTAAAGTGCAGTGCCAGGTCATCTGCATCACAGCCGAGATCGATCTGGAATCTGAGTTGATCAGAGATTACACAGATAAAGTTTTAATATCAAGTGCTTGCAGAGCTTAGAACACCACACAGGTTCAATATAAGACATATAATCACAAGTAAAAGTCCACATTGTGCTAGATGTGTTTTGGTTTTTTTTGGGGGGGGGGGTTATACTGCAGAAGTAACAGCATAGGCATCATAATTTTAATTTATATGGCTACTATACTGAAAAATACATGTTTTGTGTTTAGTTAGCTTACCTCTCTGCATCACGCAGAATTACCCCTTTTATTTTCAGTTCATCTCCAGCTCTCAGATCCACATTCTTCAGCTCAAGTTGCTGAGAAACACATGATTAGAAGTTAATTAGAAGATGATGTTAGCTGTAGAAGCAGCAGAATTAGGAACAAGTAAATAATGCATTTTTAATTCAGCAAATAATAAATTAAAGGGTGCGAATATATAATCTGCTCACATATATTGACATGCACAAACTTAAACTTACCGTGCTCATTTTGGTTGCTGGTGAACAGTCCTGGAGTTAATGGGAGATGGTTTTAAACACAGGCACAGTCTTTCTTCCTGGGAAACAAAAGGTAAGTGGTATCACTGTGAATTCTAACTTATTTATAATGTAAGACACGAGAGATTTAGTAAGACTCTCTTTTAACACGTGACTCAGTCAGCATCATCATCACAGTCCAATAGTCCAATAGTCCAATTTTTTAAATTGAAATCCACTGGGATTGAATTGAATATTAACAATCCATACACTGGGAAGGGTCTTTGATAATTTACTGATTACTGATTACTGATTACTCTAGAGCAAAAACATCTACACTAGTGTACCATTTGCATGTATTCAAACCAGTCTATTATGGAAAACCAGTGATTAAAAAAACTTTTCAAGTTGGATTTATATGTTTGATCATTTAAAATTATCTACATACAGATTATTATTAACATTTAGACTACTTTCACCATCACAAACAGCCTTTAATAATTAATATCTGACAAATTTAAAGAAGGTGCAGAGTATCGCTGTAACCACTAGAGGGCAGTAAAACGCGTAATTAAATCAGAGACGTGCACGTTATAGAAGGATTAAATATGCTAAAATACAATTACATTGTATTTATATGGGCCGATAAGAAAGTTGACATTAATATTAGAAATATCTGTATCATTCCCATTGAAGAATATGGAGTTATCGCCTCTTATTAAGACAACTAGTGAATGATTATTCTCAGTCCTTCTTAACAACAACTTCCGTTATGCAGCCGGAAGTGACAAAAATAATGTGAATAGGAGCAGTCAGTAGATCCAGAAGTTAAGATAAATGCGAATAAAAGGGACGATATAACAAAAGATACTTGGATTTTTATGCACACTAAGTGACCCTTTTATGACGACCTTGTGGGACGTCTAATAAAGGTAAATTGTAAACGGCCTGCTGACGTTTCCGGAGGGACAACATTTGCTTAATGCACCTGCAGCTAGCAGCTAATCATCCTGAGTTAGCAGACGATTTTCTGTCACTGACTTCGGCCACTACAATGAAATATAACAGTGACTGTTTTTCCTATATATATATATATATATATATAACTGTTACACTTATTAAGACGCATTAATGTGGATAGTGTTAGCTTGTTAGCATGCACTGCAGGTTACCAGCTGTTTGCTCCGCTCCAGCGTCTCCTCACTGGCTGCGCTGCAATGAGATTTGTCGTATTGGGAAAGAAAATCTGCCAGTTCTGGGGATTTTCGGTAGCTCAACGCACTGTGAATAACTTTTAAATTCATCTGTAGCTCATACTGAGCAAAGTGCTCCGATTGTCACTGTTTTAATGAGTATTTCTGTCCTCATCAATCATCAGACACAGTAAAACCACATTTAACTTTTGTTTTGCTGTAATCCCTCGCAGGTTTTACAGGGACAGGAGTGACGCTGTCCTGCAATGTTCACAGACATGGACTATGAATTGGAGGAGGACAAACTGTGAGTCATAAACGAGCTTTCTCTACCCATCCCGGCGCATCACTTTTGTATTTTTGTGTATTTAACATTAAAAGAATCTGCATGTATTCTGTTCACACATCAGGCTCATACAACATTGCTAAACATCTAAATTAGTACCTAACAGGGTGAATGTCCTGATATAAACTCTGACATTTCATTGCAGAATGTCCCAGAACAGGCTGAACAAAATGCTGCAAAGCTCAATTTAGTACATTTGTTCCTTAACAGGGGGATACCGACAGTGCCTGGGACTGTGACTCTGAAGAAAGATGCTAATAACCTTATAGGCATCAGCATTGGTGGGGGGGCACAGTACTGCCCGTGCCTCTACATTGTTCAGGTGCGTACAGAATAATTTATCATGACATTAATTATCAACCTGTGATCTGTGGACAGACGTTTTCATCGCGGTTCACATTTTATAACACTGTGTCTGTCTAAGTTTATGCTGTTGTTGAGCATAAAACAGAGGTGACAAATGTCCATTTGATGAAGTCTGAGGAAAAATAACTACACTCTGTCACTGGTACCTTTTTAAATGTGGTTGCTGTTTTCCAGGTCTTTGATAACACGCCAGCAGCTCTGGATGGGACGCTGGCAGCAGGTGATGAAATCACAGGAGTGAACGGGAAACCAGTGAAGGGAAAAACTAAGGTGGAGGTGGCCAAGATGATTCAAGCTGTGCAGGTACACAGACTCTGGAAGTGGACAGTTATTGAAAACTGAGCATTATACCAGTATTGGCCATAACTGTTATTTAAGTTAAATATTAATAATGTGATAATAATAATAATACACAACTTAAAATAATAATAATACAATAATTTGTACATTTATAGCTACAGAAACTCTCACCATGTCCATGCAGTCATTGAGTTTAATTATTTTGCCAAAGAAAAGACAAAACACACTGAAGACAAAGTGATAGATGCATCTGACTGACAGCATTAGATGATCTCTAGATATTGCAAAAATATTATTTCCTGAATTCTTTTGACTAAAATAATAGTAGCAGTGCAGTGAAACTCTTATATTGTGCCCTGAGTTATTAAATGTTCTTTCAGTGCTTTAAAAGTTACAACTATTCACACTCACACCAAGTACCTCATAATGAAGTTTAAAAAAAGAATCTAACCACAGCTTTACTTGCATGTTAAATATCGTGTCTCATTTAACAAAAATTATGAGAAGGATTCAAAGATGACTCACTTTTATATGTCCTGCTTTGGCTGCGGCACAGTCCAACAGTTAGTGGGTTATGAGTGTAAGCCCACCTTCTCACTGTGGACAGGAGTGATTTCACTGGCTTGCTAAGCTGTGCTAAAGAGGAGAGGACAATAGCCCGTAGCATCTGGCATAATATCACCAGTGAATAGTGGCTCTGTTGTTGTTGGCATCCTTTGTTCACACTCAAAAAAATTTCATGACTTCCTGCATGATGGAATAAAGCCGGGGTTCAGCATGGGATTTAAAGGATTAGATGGTGTTGCTGTTTTCCGTCCGTTTGCACATTATTCATTTTATCACATGTACTAGGATAACACATTGTCCTGTTATGTGTATTTAGTACTGCTACTATAGTTAGTCTTTCTTCCAACATCCAGTTTATTTTTGGTTGTTGGTTTAACTCTTGGTCACGTTTTCACAGGGAGAAGCAGTAATCCACTACAACAAGCTGCAGGCTGACCCAAAACAGGGGAAGTCTCTGGACATAGGTATTTTTATGTTTGTGGTACTTTCTGTGAAGTATGCAGTGCTGTGTACTGCATTCTTACATAATCACAACAACTCAACAAACTTACCCAGTGCTGCTGTGTGTGTTAAACATATATTTTATGTGTTTCAGTGCTGAAAAAAGTCAAACATCGACTCGTAGAGAATATGAGCTCAGGCACAGCAGATGCTCTTGGACTCAGTAGAGCTATTCTATGCAATGGTAAGATTATCAGTGTGATGACTGCATGTTTATTCATACATAGCTGCATAGATTTAACTCGCTGTGCTTTACAGATGGACTTGTCAAAAGACTGGAAGAGTTGGAGAAAACAGCAGAGCTGTACAAAGGTAAAGAATGATCGGATTCGGTTAATCATTTAGTGTGATAACTCAAGAGTTAGTCACTGAATATCTACCATGTTTATTGACTACCTGGGAAACAGTAATCACAGATATAAGGAAGCTGATAATCTGCTGTGTTAATTAGCTACACTGTGTTTGACAGAGTTTTAGTTTGTTCAGGACTATGAATCGTTGTTCCTCTGTTTGCGTTGCAGGGCTGATGGAGCACACTAAGAGACTGCTCCGAGCGTTCTTCGAGCTTTCTCAAACTCACAGAGGTCAGTCACTGTATTCAAATCGGAAACAATAAAATAGTATCACACTAATGGAATAGTGGCACACAACTAGAAAAGAGCCATTGTTTCCATGAAATCTGTTTAACTAACTGATGAAGGCTTGAATGCCAAAATGTGTTGGAGGGTTTTTTTTTTGTTTGTTTTTTTTTTAGGTAAAACATGACAATGCCATGAGAATAAAGCTATTTTAAATATTTAACATTTTAAATGTGCTTCTATTCAGATATTCTTTAATAACAATATTAATGGTCTAAATAAATTCTACCTTTTTTGCCTTTTGATTTTGAAGAAAAGCACAAAACATCTTAGTAGACCTTAATTTATTTCATGTGCAAAGTTTGAGCACCAATGAGCAAATGGCATGTTAGCTGACTGTTAGCTCTCAAGCCTGTTGTTACCACAAGGTTTGAATTTATCAGCTCTGGAAACATTATTAGCTGAGATTTCTTGGCCTGTCCTACACACATTAATGAAGTTATGCTCATTTATAAGAACATTCAAACTTTTGCATTTTTTTTTTAATCTGTCTCATAGTTTATGTCAGTGTCTGCTTTCTGGTGGAGTTTTATTTACTGCTTTTCATTTTCTCACGTTAGCAGGCCTTTGCACACCGGTATATCTGACAGATGTCTCATGTTGTCCCTTTTCAGCATTTGGAGATGTTTTTTCAGTCATTGGGGTACGAGAGCCCCAGGCTGCAGCGAGTGAGGCGTTTGTGAAGTTTGCTGATGCTCACCGCAACATTGAGAAATACGGTATTCAGCTGCTAAAGACCATCAAACCTGTGAGTGCAGATTTAATTTGGGGTTTGTTGTGCTGAAAGCATGTACATATTTATTTTAAATAAAGCTTTGGATAAATGCAGTCATTTGGGCTTTTGTATTGTCTCTGCATTCATTTTATCTCTCTAAGAGTTTCTTGTCTAAGACGATGTCGGTTTTACAGTATACGTTGGATTCTGAAGTTTAAGTTCTCATTGTGCAGATGCTCCATGATCTGAACACGTACCTTAACAAGGCCATACCAGACACCAAGCTCACCATCCGCAAGTACCTGGATGTGAAGTTCGAATATCTGGTAAGACCCCAGCTTTATGCTATTCTCTGCAGATATCTGTCACTCTGTTTTATCAAGTTCACTGTCAGCCAGCAGAATGAATAACAGGATGATCTTGTTGTGTCTTTCAGTCATACTGCCTGAAGGTGAAGGAAATGGATGATGAAGAATACAGCAGCATAGTGAGTAACCATTTTTAGTATAAAGAATTAAATCCGTACAATATCGACAACTATTAGAGGTCGCAAATTAAAAACCATGTCGCTTATTACATGTTCTTCCTGGCCAACAAGTCAGATTGCTCTTCTGAGATGAAAACTCTTTGAACTCAGGAAAAATATGTAACAAAACCTGCTACTTTATGAACTTTCTAAAGCACAAACGTGTTGAAAACATTTGAAAAGCTGACTATAAGAAGACATGAAATCATGCTTGTAACCACAGATTACAACTACAGATACTCATCTTCAATCATCATGAGATCATGTTTCTCTCTCTATAGTTGTAGGGCTCCTACCTTACAATATAAAGTGGCTTTTAACCATTCCCAGCTTCAATTAACCCAGTGTTGTATGGGGTAGATGCTATTAAACTATAGACTATGAAGCTCTAGGGTTGTATCCAAATATTTATCTCTTCAGATATTCGTTCATTTTGTGAAAATGTGAAAGATATCTACCATCTAGGCTTGGGCGCATGATTTCTGTTTCTTCTCTCTTTATTTGTCTGTAACTTGTGTCATTTTGTCAAAAGATGATTTTATTTATTTATTTATTTTAAATGGTGGAGATATTTCATCTCAGCTTGTTCTCTCAATCCTTCTCACTCACAGCAGTGATCATCGTGCTTCAGTTCACCACACTGTTGCAAACTTAGCAACTTTGTTGTAAGATGTAGCAACATTTCATACCCCTTTACTGAGCTGTTTTCCTTTTTCCAAATAAGCCCCTTAGAAAAAAAATCTGTCCGAGCTGTTCCCCTGACTCTGACTCAGGCACGCATCAGGGAGCTAAAAATTACTGTCAAATCTCTGCAGCTTGAAAAATGGTATACGGGACAGCCCTGCAAAACTGTCAGTGAGCAGACTTTCTGTGTATGCTATGTACTCGTCTAATGTGAGCCAGTGAACATTGTGCTTCTTTTAACAGGCCATGGGAGAGCCTCTGTATCGCGTCAGCACTGGTAACTATGAGTACCGTTTGGTGCTTCGGTGTCGGCAGGAGGCTCGCGCTCGCTTTGCCAAAATGAGGAAAGACGTCCTGGAGAAGATAGAACTGCTGGATCAGAAACATGGTCTGTTCTTGGTGTTTCCTGTAGCTGCTCTCTCCACTTACTCTGCTGCCTGTAAACTGCCACTGATGATGCATTGTCACTGTTTGTGCTATGTCATTTAGCAGCAACAATGTACTGCGTTTGTTTTCCATCCAGTCGTACACTCCCTCTGTTCTTCTTCCTCTCCAGTTCAAGACATTGTGTTCCAGCTGCAGCGCTTCGTCTCAGGCATGTCGCATTACTACAACGAGTGCTACGCCGTCCTTAAGGAGGCGGACGTCTTCCCCATTGAGGTGGACCTCTCGCGCACCATGATCAACTACAGCAGCCAGTCGTTCTCTTACACGGACGATGACGAGGAGGAAGAGGGAGGTGGCAGAGAGGAAGGAGGAAGCAGTGCAGGCGGACAGGCGGAAAATGGAGCGGAGAAGCTGATTGACGACGAATGAAAGAGTCTGTGTGTGTTTGTGTTAACCATCACTTACATTTAATGTCAACACACTCACCAGGCAATGATCCTTGCAGCAGAAAACAGCTGCAGGAACGGTTAACACTGTTCTCACAAAGAGGAATACTGCTTAGAATTGCTGCTCTGATGTTGTAAGTGGGTGTTTTTATGGTTGTTTCTCCTGTGGATTGTCAAAATCTCTATGATTTATGATATTTACATTTGCAAATTTTCACTTTAAAATTTTTTTTCATTTATGGTGTCATGTAAGGTCATCGCTGAATGAGTGTGAGGGACACAATCAGTCAAAGGAAACTTTATTTTGGTGTGAGTGATGTGGTTGGGTTTTAATGCTACAGATTGGGATCTATAAGCATATGAGGTGTGCCTTCTTTACTCTCTGTACAATGAAGACTGATGGGTCTGAGCTGTGTTTATATTTATTTTCGGTGCTGCAGAGTTTATTACAAATTTGACATCTATTTATTTACCAGCCTGAAATGATATCTTGTAAATGTTAGTCACTACAGAGAGAATTTCTCAATGCAACAAACTGGTGGATAATTTTACAACATGTCAGGGTGTCCTACATGTGGTTGTTACATGCAGCTCTTAAATGCCCTTTTCCTCCACCTTCTTTGCACATTTTAAGTTGTCCACCCAAGGGTCAGTGTGCATTTTTAAGGTAGTTCAGTCCGTTTTATCTTCTCGTGCAGCATGCTTCAGGTGAAGTGTTCACATTCCCCTCACCACAGTTTAATTCCAGCTGTGCCCTCACAGCACCACTTTTATCCCACGAAAACACACCAAAAAACAACATGTCTCCCACAAGAAGGTTAAAAAATAAATAAATAAATACCCACAGTATCATAGTGGGTTTGTATCTCGGAAGAGAAACCAAATGGATGCACAGCTTCACCATGTTGTAAAAAGGAATTTAAAAAAACACTACAGGTGTGTACAAAGGGAAGAAGTATAAATTCTCGTTTATGTACTATTTTATTTATTCTGTTGGTCAAATTATATCTGATGTTTTAATGAGCAGGAGTTATTCTACTGGCTCATCCATCACTTGTGTGAATCTTATGTTCCATAAACAATCACTGGGGGGCAGTATCGCATGAACTCCCAAATTGTTCTTTTGTTTTACTGAATGTAAAGAAAAGGACCCACTGTATGTTTTATTTGTTTTGTTTTTTTTGTTTGTTTTTTTCTTGTACACTGATTGGTCAGTACAGGCATACTGGCTATTCTGATCTTACCTAAATATATGATCATTTAAATGGCCTGTGTTTATGGGTTGTCTTTTTTTTTTTAAATCGACCTCAGCTTAATTTCCATCTTAACTTTCTTTTAACTCGATAAGGTCTGTTGCTACTTTAATTGCGCCGATGCACTGTCCGTGACATTGGAACATATCAAATAAAGCAAACCCCTGTATAATGGAGGGCTGTGCGTTAGTCATTCATAAAAATGTAACCCCAAAGCCTCCAGTGGACAAAAACACACAGCTCTGGTGGGCTGTTTTGGACACGTGACACCTGAGTAGACCATGTAGACTCCCAAGGGGTAGACGCGGTAATTTTCGTCTGTAAGAAGCTTTAAAACCATATATTTACGATCGTACACCAAGGGTCCGACATCTGAAAGAGTAGCTAAACTGGATTTTGTTCAGGTTGTCATCTATAAATTATTTCTTGTTAAAACGTAAAGTGTGTGCAGCCCCAGTGGCCTAATGGATAAGGCACTGGCCTCCTAAGCCAGGGATTGTGGGTTCGAGTCCCATCTGGGGTGGTAAGTTTTTCTTCGTTTCCTTGTTACAAAACTGAAAATCAGGCGCACTTAATTACCAATTATCCCGGTTGTGCTAGCAGTATGTCTCGAAGAGTTTTCACGTGTGCTCGTTGTTCCCTTTTTTTCCCCCTCCTGCCCGCAGCCAATCAGGAAACGCTCCGCTCCCGTGACACTTGGACTTTCCCTGCGTCAAAACAACCGATTTCCTCTTTACTTCTGCTCAACCCATTTCTTTGTTCTGTCGTAGTTTTAGCTTTCAGCTGCATTCTCGCAGACATGCGTTCAGTAAATTGGTTGTATGTCTGTCTTTTATGCAGCGTGGCTGCGACCTTCGTCTCTGCTGACAGTAAGTAGGACGAGTTCATGAGAAGGTGATTGTGTGAGGATCTGTCGGCTTAATTCTTTAAGGAATTAACTAATCGTTAACTTAAAGCGTGCATGCTGTTTGTATGAATGCTCTTCATACATTGTACATTGTATGAATGGAGATGACTGCTTGTGTTGAAATGTTTCATGCAGAGTAATTCCTAAACCCAAAAGGGATCCTGTAATTTAACTTTCATTTTCGTTTGTATCCATAAATTCATCATAGCCAGTATAGAAAAAAAAGACACAAATAAAGGAGCCGAGATCTGTCTCTACCTTTTTGTTTATATATACACTGTGGTGATTTCTTATCAGAGCTGACAGCAGCCACTGTGTACTGGGACCCCGATCACAAGCTTGTCAAGCTAAAGGAGGGGGTCTTGGAGACGGAGGGGGATGCTTATGGGTTCCTGAATAACACCCTGTCCAGTACAGGCTGGAGTGTCCTGGAGATCCGAGCAGGATATGGAGAGACCCCTGAAACTGATGAGATCACTTTCTTCCTGGCCGGCTACCTTGAAGGTTTCCTCACTGCCCAGTAAGTGTCATCAGTTCTTACTGTATCCTTTTTTTTAGCTGGTGTGGTGGTTCAGTGGTGCCACTAAAACATTTGATACCCAGACCAAAAGTGGAATAAAGGCTGTGATCTTTCACACCTCCCCTCAAATTCTCTGAGTATGTACATTTTGTAATCATTCTTACTCTTCCTCCTGAGGCAGATGATGGACCACTACACTAACATGTATCCGCAGCTGATCACCGACCCAAAGGTTCTCGGCCCGGTTCAGAAATTCATGGAGTGAGTCTGTTCCCTTTTCCTTTTAAAATTAAAACCACAGCAGCAGCACTGTCACATGCACTTCATAATCTGTCATCTTTCATATCCTCTTCACAGTAAAGTTCAGCTCATGGTATAACCAAATGTTTAAGGTCTCTCAGCACTGGCATTCAGCCACTCTTGACCACAACAGAGCTTAGTGAAGTTCACTGCTGACACTGATAATATTGCAAAATTAAGAACAGATCAGTCAGATAAAAGTTTTGATTGTTTTTTTTATTACACTGGTGCAATATGAAGTAGCATGTATCTGTTCGGCTAAATGTCAGACTGCCTGATTATGACTCTTGTACTTTCAGGAAGCAGGACTCATGGGTCAGAGAACAGGTAAAAGGGAACAAGAGCTCGGATCCTCTGTGGAAACACGCCGGCTTCATCGTGGCCCAGCTGGACGGTTTGCAGGCAGGAGTGGCAGCGTGGGCCAAGAAACAAGGGAAGAAGGTATGATAGCCATGTTGCACCACTTTTATCCCACGAAAACACACCAAAAAACAACATGTCTCCCACAAGAAGGTTAAAAAATAAATAAATAAATAAACACTTGGAAATGCAGACGCATCAGCCGCAAGTTTCATATCAGGTTTCTCAGTCTTAAGTCATATGTAATGATAGAACATAGAAGAAACTTAATTAAGAACATCTTTTATAAATGTGTGAGTCTTTGTAAAGGAAGCTAGCTCTCACTTCATATCATCTGAGTGGTGCACTGTGTTTAAAAAGAAAAACAATTATTTAAAACGAGGAAGCTCCATTGCAAAACAAGCTTATGATTGTATCACCATGAAATTTAAAGGGACTTGAGATTGCACATTTTCTGTGTGCCTTTTGCAGATCAAAAGCAGATGCAGTGTTTTTCAAAGGCTATTTTTCAATCCTCTCCAAAAGATAAGCAGCTATAGAGCCAATAATGTTATATTAATGTTAGTAATGGTAACAGTAAATATCAGTAGCTACAAATTCAATACGGTTGTATCAATAAAATAGTTTTTATTTGCTTAAAACATCAGTTTTGGGTTGCAATAATACATGACAGACTGTGTGGCTTTTTTTTATGTTTTATCAGCTCATAATTAATTAGTTATTTTGCACAGTTAATTATTTTTTGATTGGTGGTGATTGGTGCCTCACTGCAGAGGCAACACCACTGTTCATTTGCATTTGCTGACCAGCTGTTTATCTCTTGTCCTTCCCAAAGCCGCTGTCGCTGTTTGACGTCCAGTTCCTGAACTCAGTGGGAGACCTGCTGGATCTGATCCCAGCCCTGGTCCCCAGCTCCAACGCAAAGCTCAGAGACTTCAAACTTCCAGGGATGGGCCACTGCTCTGCGCTCATCAAGGTCAGAGGTCAAAACATGGCTTAATCATAGACTGTATATAAAAGATGGATGTAGACTCCAGGTCTGAGAAGTGAAGACAGTGATGCCTTAAATCTGCATTCTTTCCTCTGGTTGTAAAACGAGGTCGGACTGTGAAGAAGTATTTGAGAAAATGACCCTACAGCTCATCTGATCTATGAACTCAGTAAAAGTTTTACTGATGAGTTTATGGTCTCAGCTGCTAGTTTAAAGTCTTGTTGAATACAACAAGATGTTCAGTTTGTTCATCATAAAACAAGCAGTTGACAAGTGTCTACTGTATAAACAGGCAGTGTCCCTGGTTTTCCAGTCAGAACATGTTTTTGGGGTTTTTTTTTTCACACTTGTTCCTCAAGTGTGGAAAAAAATAAATAAACAAGATGGCAACAGACAAAATGCCAAAATTGAGGATCTGAAACCAAAGTCCGCAAACCAGTTATAGGGGCCTTCTTTTATATACAGTCTATGGTCCTAATCAGGCTGTTCTGTTAGACACTGTAAGAGATTCACACAACAACATAAAAGACAGCTAAAGTATATGAGAGCGGTTCCTCAAATTTCCTTCACAGCAAATTGGTAATGCATCACTGACATCAGCTGTAATCTAATTTTCATAGATGTGCAAAATAAGACAAACAAGAAACTACCAGTGAAGAACGAATTTCCTGTGTAATCTAATGTGCCGGTGCATTAGTAAAATGAAACAACGTTCATCTTTATTGCTTCACATATTTAAAGGAAACAAAGCTTTCCATTTCATTTTAAGTTTCATGATTTATCAGGGGAGAGTTTTGTACATAGAGGTACATATTCTAAACCTCAAGGTAACCTCAAGGTGCTTCTTGCATGGCAACTATGGCAAACATATGTGTGGGTAAATGGCAGGCCAAAGTTTTAAAGCGCTATATCTACTGTGTTTAAAAAAAAAAAACACTTTTTTTTTTAAGTATAGTATCAGCTGTTCAGACTTTTTGTGCCATGTGTGCATTTGTGGAATGGACATTCCTGAATTTAAGTTAATTGTGTAGCTAAACCAACATTATCATGTTGTTTAAGCTACATAACTGTTGGACATGACACAGGAATGTCACATTAAATCCTTAAGCCTACATTGCTCTTTTCTGTCCTCATCTTTAGATGCTGCCGGGCTATGAGAACCTCCTGTTTGCCCATTCCAGCTGGTACACGTACGCCGCCACGATGCGGATCTACAAACACTGGGATTTTCACATTACTGAGCCCCATACAGCCACTGGGAAGCTATCCTTCAGCAGCTACCCTGGTATGTAAGATAACGACAGCAGCAGTGAAAATGTACCATATTTATTTACTTTAATTTAACCTTTATTTAACCATGACTCTTGAGATTACAAAAATCTCTTGGCAAAGCCAAGACAGACACCATTACAGTCAGTGGTAGTTGGATAGATTAGTGACACACACAATAAGAATACCATTGTACAGGTGATAGAGTAAAATACAAACCAACCAAAATTTATGAAGTTCAGTGCCAACAAAGCCTAAATTATCAATAAGTCATTGTCTTGGGCCAAAAACAGGGTAGGAATATTGAGGCACAACATGTGCATCCTGAAGTATCTGCCTCCAGGTCATTTAAAGCCACCTTAAATCCATTCAGTGAGACCAGCTCCTTAAGCTTTAGTTGATTTTTGCAGCTGATTCCAGGAGGAAGGAGCTGCATATTTTGCACAGTCTTTCCCAAATTCAGCGCAAACTTTCAGGACGGACAGAAGGAATGAGTGTTGGGACTGAAGATGGTAAACTTCCCACACTTTCTGATGAATGTAAGTCATTAAGTAAGATGGGAGCAGACAAAGATTAGCCTTATAAATGAGTACCAGTGGTTGAGTCTGCAACATGACAAAGCAGACCATCCAACCTGGGCATACAGTGTAACAGTGGTGGGTAGGAGCTTTAAAGTTTGTAATAAATCTCAGTGCTCCATGGTAGACAGTAGCATGTGTAAGCATTGTGAAGACACATGCATATAAATAACATCACCATAATGAGTTTCTTGCCTCGAAGGACAGGCAGGACTTGATTCTAATGTAAAAACCCAGTTTCAGTTTAAACAGTTATAATTCTTAAGTACTTATACTGAGATACTTACTAAGTTTCAGAGTCTCTGACTGTAGTGATACTTGAAAGGTTCAGTGGTTTTGATTTCATATTTCAGAACATCATCAGTTTAGTTTTCACAGCATTTTAAACAAATTTTAAATCCCACAAATTGTGCTGCACTGCAAGTTTGTGTTCTGCTATCTCTGTTTGTCTCTTCTAATCTCCTGCCCTCTTCACATGCAACACACAAAAGAATACAAGTAGATTTTCTTATATCATCCATTAATCCCATGTTTGTAATGCATCTTGTTTGTGCCTTCAGGGTTCCTGGTGTCGCTGGATGACTTCTACCTCTTGGGAAGTGGTCTGATGATGACACAGACTACCAACAATGTCTTCAACTCCTCCCTTTTTGACGTAGTCACCCCGAATAGCCTGCTGGCCTGGCAAAGGGTCAGGCTGGCTCACAGTTTGGCACACACTGGAGAAGAATGGGCCAAAACTTTTTCCATGTACAACTCTGGTGAGTGGAGTATTTAAAGTGTAAATATGAAGAGAGTGTTATTTCTGCCTTATTTACAGGGATCTTTATGCAGTTGAAAGCACACCAATAAAAAACTGGACAATGTTTTGACAGAAAATGCTAAAGTCATGTTAAGGCTTTATCAGAATTTAGTGCTAAAACTGAAACTTTTATCAAACTATTTTGTTTCCCCACTTCTCTTCCTTAAACCCACCTGTGACTCTTGCAGGAACCTACAACAACCAGTACATGGTGTTGGACAGGAGCAAAGTGAAGCTGGGCCACAGTCTTGATGATGGTGCTCTGACTGTGGTGGAGCAGATCCCCGGATTGGTGGAGTACTCAGACCAGACACAGACTCTGCGCAGAGGTAACTGGTCATTGTCTACTGTTTTCAATAGTTTGTTTTTTTTTTTTTTGTTGTTGTTGGGTTTTTTTTCATTTGGACTTTTGTGTGATGTCTCTCTGTCTCTGCTTCCGTTTGCCACAGGTTACTGGCCATCCTACAATATTCCCTTCCACCAGAAGATCTACATCATGAGTGGTTATGGAGAAATGTGGGAGGAGTATGGAGAGGACTTCTCCTATGATCTCTGTCCCAGAGCCAAGATCTTTCGCCGTGACCAGAGTGATGTCAAAGACCTGGACTCCTTGAAGCGCATCATGAGATTCAATGGTGTGTGGCTCCGTGTCATCTTCTTAGTTTTAGCTCATCCAGCAAACTCTCTGTATCACCATTTCATAAGATTTTTTTTCAGTATTCTTCCCTTATGTTGAATGTAACACCGATCTCAGTGGTTCCCAACCTTTTTCATCCCCTACAGCTCTGTCAGATTGACCAACAAAACCCTCCCTCAATGCCTTTCGCATTCAGATGAATTCACTTAAGATAATTTTAAACTGCTTTGGCCCAGGACAGTCTTTCAAAAAGAAACCTTCATCTCAAGGGTAAATAAAGGTTTAAAAAGAAATGGATCTACAACTTTCAGCTAACTGTTTCTTAATCAGTGTTAGGTGGCTGTTTTAACGGACCAGAACTATTTGATTATTATTTCAACCAGTGATCCACCACTTTCAGCTACGATTCCTTTAGCAAATATTCATTTCTTTATCCTTATCCATTTTGGCCATTACATTTATCTAACATTTTTTTCCACTCTTAGCTCACAATTAACTATTTGCACTCACTGGACACGCCATTAGGTATACTTTCAGAATATATCAGGTTGGACCCCCTTTTGCCTTCAGAACTGCCTTAACTCTTCATGGCATAGATTCAACAAGGTGCTGGAAACATTGCTCTGAGATTTTGGTCCATATTGACATGACAGCATCACACAGTTGCTGCAGATTTGACAGCTGCAGCATGAGGATGAGAATCTCCCGTTCTACCACATCCCAAAGGTGCTCTATTGGATTGAGATCCTGTGACTGTGGAGGCCATTTGAGTACAGTGAACAAGCTTGAGATGATTTGAGCTTTGTGACATGGTGTGTTATCCTGCTGGAAGCAGCCATCAGAAGATGGGTACACTGTGGTCATAAAAGCTTGAACGTGGTCAGCAACAATACTCAGGTAGGCTTTGGTGTTTAAATGATGCTCAGTTGGTACTAAGGGGCCCAAAGTGCGCCACGAAAATATCCCCCACACCATCACACCACCACTAGCAGCCTGAACCATTGATACAAGGGAAGGATGGATCCATGCTTTCGTGTTGTTCACACCAAATTCTGACCCTGAATTTCACAGCAGAAATCAAGACTCATCAGACCAGGCAACATTTTTCCAATCCAATTTCAATGAGCCCATGTGAACTATAGGCTCAGTTTCCTGTTCTTATCTGTCAGGAGTGGCACCCGGTGTGGTCTTCTGCTGCTGTAGCCCATCTGCTTCAAGGTTCGACATATTGTGTGTTCAGAGATGCTCTTCTGCATACCTTGGTTGTAATGAGTGGTTATTTGAGTTACTGTTGCCTTCCTGTCAGCTCGAAGCAGTCTGGCCATTCTCCTCTGACCTCTGGCAACAACAAGGCATTTTCACTCCGAGACCTGCTGCTCACTGGATATTTCCTCTTTTTCAGAAAATTCTCTGTAAACTCTAGAGATGGTTGTGTGAGAAAATCCCAGCAGATCAGCTTCTGAAATACTCAGACCAACAACCATGCCACATTCAGAGTGACTTAAATCACCTTTCTTCCTCACTCTGATGCTCAGAGTACTGGGGTACTCATGTCCTTGGTTGGGAAGCAATGCTCCAGCTGATGAAACCGTCAGCCTTGTAATTTTGTATCTTAAATAAAGATAAAACTATCAGCCAAGAAATCTGTTCATTTTCCTGTAGCCACCCATTCACATTCTTACATACAGGTGACTTTTTTTTTTGTTTGCTTGTTTTCAGACTACAAAAAGGATCCATACTCCAAGGGCGACCCCTGCAAATCCATCTGCTGCCGTAACGACCTGCGAGCAGTGAAGCCTTCACCAGGGGGCTGCTATGACACTAAGGTATTCCCTGAGCACCACAATGACCTTTGCATCAATAGCAGCCATGCAGGTTATGTAAAATCAAATGCTTTTTAGCTCCGCTCAGCTTTCCTCTTGTTGGTGTGTTGTTCTCCGTCCAGGTGACAGATTTCCACATAGCTGGGGACTTCCGTGCGGAGGCGGTGAATGGGCCAACAACGCAGGACGGACTCCCGCCGTTCTTTTGGGATAAATACAGCAGCATCAGCCACCAGGGCCTGCCACAATATTACAACTTCACCTTTGTCAAGATGCAGCCCATTCTTTTCAAACCATAAGCATGAGATTGTGTTTCTGTGTGCAACAGAGTGATACTGTCAGGATAATGAACATCCAGGCCCAGAACTACAATCCAGTGTTTTGCTGGGTTTTTTTTGGGTTTTTTTTTTTTTTATTGTTTGTTTGTTTTTTTAATGTCATTTCTATGTCCATCTAGGAAGTGATTTTTATTTTTACTATTGCTTCATGTTTAGTATTGCATCCCATCAGCATATCTTCTTTCTTCTCAATTGTTTTCATTTTGTATAGGATTTCTTTCAACACAGTTAAAGAGAGATTTCAGATCTTTTTCTAAACACATTTGTTCCTCAGGGTATCCTATGTACAGCCATGTGTGCCTTGAACACTGAGGGTAACTTCATGATTTAATTAAAATGCCAAATCAATGCACTAAATCAGCAGTTGTGCCACCTTGGATTAATTTCTTTATTTTTGACGCCTGAATGTCTTCATATGTGCAAATACTAGAATTGCAATAGTAAAGGAAACAATCAGTGACATGTCATACTCAGGTGCTGATCATCTCTGATGATCTGATTTGTGTGCTTCTGTTTATTGTGCTGTGCAAAATAAAAACCTCTCTTTTTGTATTTTTTGTATCGGTCTGTGTTTCTTTCTGCACATCTGCATCCTGCCATCAGCTCATGTGTCACTTTTACACTTAAACTAGCACAGTCCTTTTCTGGATTTTCAGCCACTGAGGTTTAGAATATTTCACTGGTGCAGGGTCACCTGAGCTCTGCATGATTTAAATCATTAGATTGTGTGTACGCTGTAACCGATTTCTGTAATTTGAACAGTATTATACTGTGATACTGACAGTAAGCCACTGTAATAGGTTTATACAGTAATTTACTGTAAATGGCAAAGAATTGTGGGAAAATATTGGCTCACTACTGTAACTGTTCCCTCTAATTAACTTGGGTGCAGTACATTAAACAGAATGTCGTTGTGGTTAAGTAGCACAAGCATGTTCCGATTTCCATGTCTGACACTGTGGGGCAATTGCGTTGTGCGGACAAATTGTCACAAAAATTTGAACTTGCCTGAGCGCAGAGACAATTGATGCACTCTGCTTCTGGAAAACACACTTCCAGAAGAAAAAGAAAGTAGAAATGAGTGAAAAGTGATTAAAAGAAATGTCAGTCCTTACAATTTCATTTTTAGTAAATACACATAAAGCCGATATGTTTTTCTTTTAATTAGGGCAATTCAGTATCTGTTTTATTTATGACTGGCCATCTGATTTGTATATTATAGGTATATTATGATAACACTGCTGTACATTTTTGTATGACCATGGGCCATTTTTGTAATTAAAAAGAGAAATATATAAGCCTACCCTGTCCTAATAAAGGCTTTCTTACTTTGAGTGAGTGATCATTGATTTTAATAGCGTATCTATGAGTTATTGCTTTGTTTTTACAGTAGGTAGACTACTTTGCACTCACAGCCTCGCACCAGCAGAGTGGCCGTCATACTTTGTTCACTCAGCGTACTGGATGTGAACGTAGCTTATATTATACTAATGTTGATGAACACAAACTGTGTTGTTTGTTTTTTTGCCTTAATAATGTTCAGAATAATACACAAAAAGGTCACACTGTGAACACATGTATGCATATTTCTCCCTGTTGTATTTAGTGCTTTAAATGCCAAGGGCTCATCTGAAGTTATTAAAAAGAAACAAGTTTATTTACTGGGATTCCTGGTAAAACTGGCTTCAGTTCCCAGGATTTAAAATGTCTAATTTTCAGGAAAAATGTTAAATCCTAATTGTCAGGTCCGAGGGCTGAGGTAGGACTCACACGCAGGACACAGAATCAGGATTAGCAGGTTTATTGTAACAAACAGGGAATGTAAGCGAGAGCAAGAGAACTACAAAAGGAGAAGGCTGCGGGATTCCGGGGGCTGGGTCCACGGGAGAGTCCAAGGGCACACACACACTCATAAACACGGAGCCTCCCCACAATCTCCGGAGGAAAGTCCCAAGTTCCGAAGGGAAGCCTGAACACAGAACAGAGTCGTTAGACAAAACAGATTTCAAACAGGGTGCCAGCTAGCGCTACACTTGCAGGTACCGTAGCTGATGCAACGATCTGGCGACGACTGAGGAAATCCTTCAGCCTTAAGAAGAGCAGCAGGTGATGACCGAATGCACCACAGGTGAGATCATCACCTAACTGCTCCCAGGTGTGGGCCCAGCCCTGAAAACAAACAGAAGACAAACAGACACACACACTGGACAGAGGAGAGATAGAACGAGAGAGGGAGAGACAGGGAGAGCAGGCAGGCCAGGCCAGGAGGACTGGGGGTCGTGACAGTTGTGCTTTAAGAGGATTTTAAACCTTCTCCAGACCAGATTATGTGTTCAGCATGAGTTACCATGGTGAT
>VUQI01058326.1:0-17954 GCA_015106735.1 Paratilapia polleni
TACCCTAGGAAGCACAAGTAAGCCTGCAGTCTGAGAGCGAAGTGCTCTATTGGGGTGATGTGGTACTATGAGGTCTTTAAGATATGATGGGGCCTGATTTTTCAAGACCTTGTATGTGAGGAGAAGGATTTCAAATTTGATTCTGGAATTAATGGGGAGCAAATGAAGAGAAGCTAATATGGGAGAAATATGATTTCTCTTTCTAGTCCCAGTCAGTACTCTTGCTGCAGCATTCTGGATAAACTGGAGGCTTTTCAGGGAGCTTTGAGAACAGTCTGATAATAATGAGTTACAATAGTCCAACCTTGAAGTAATAAATGCATGAACTAGTTTCTCA
The DNA here is from genome assembly GCA_015106735.1 of Paratilapia polleni. NCBI lineage: Eukaryota > Metazoa > Chordata > Actinopteri > Cichliformes > Cichlidae > Paratilapia > Paratilapia polleni. The sequence goes on from VUQI01058326.1 coordinate 338, forward strand.
GCATCACTCTGAGACAGGATGCCTCTAATTTTAGAGATATTACGCAAATGCAAGAAAGCAGTCCTACATATTTGTTTAATATGCGCATTGAAAGACATATCCTGGTCAAAAAGGATTCCAAGATTCCTCACAGTGTTACTGGAGGCCAAGGCAATACCACCCAGAGTAAGGATCTGACATCATGTTTCTAAGATATTTTTAGGTCCGACTACAATAACCTCAGTTTTATCTGAATTTAGTAGTAGGAAATAAGAGGTCATTCAGGCCTTTATGTCTTTAAGTCATGCCTGTAGTTTAACTAATTGGTGTGTGTCATCTGGTTTCATAGATAAAGCTGGGTATCATCTGCATATCAGTAATGTATGCTATGCTTTCTAGTACTATTGCCTGTAAGCATGTATAATGTAAATAGAATTGGTCCCAGCACAGAACCCTGTGGAACTCCATAATTAACTTTACAGTGTGAAGAAGACTCCTCATTTACATGAACAAATTGTAGTCTATTAGATAGATATGATTCAAACCACTGCAGCACAATTCCTTTAATACCCAAGGTATGTTCTAATCTCAGCAGTAAAATATTGTGGTCAACGGTATCAAATGCTGCACTGAGGTCTAACAGGACCAGCACAGAGATAGTCCACTGTCAGAGACCATAAGAAGATCATTCGTAACCTTAACTAGAGCTATTTCTGTACTGTGATGAATTCTGAAGCCTGACTGAAACTCTTCAAATAAACCATTCCTCTGCAGATGATCAGTCAGCTGTTTTACACCTACTCTTTCAATTTTAGAATTTTAGAAATAAAAGGAAGGTTAGAGATCGGCCTATAATTAGCTAAGACAGCTGGGTCAAGGTGAAGGCTTTTTAAGTAATGGTTTAATAGTAGTTAAGTAATGGTTTAATAGTAATAGAGCAACACACTCTTTTTCCAGGCCAAATGAAGGCCTTCTAAATTAGTGAGACGTCATTTCCTCTCCAGCTTATCTGCTTTAAGGCACGCGTTTGTGAATTACACCAGGGAGTCAAGCACTTCTTATTTGAGGCTTTCTTTTTCATAGGAGCTACAGTATCCAGAGTCATATGCAGTGAGGATGTAGCACTGTTAATGAAATAGCCAACCTCTGTGGGAGTAAAATTTAGGTAGCTACTCTGCATTGTTTTGGCACATGGCATTGAAGAAGTAACAATGGAGGGATTGCATCCTTAAACTTTGGTCACCAAGCTCAATCAAGAGCATTGGTTTCAAAATACTGTACTGAGGCAAGACACTTTCAGGTGTGGGAAAAAACATTTGAGTAAGTTGTTGATTTTCTGGATCAGTACTCATTCATTCCAATGGCAAATTATGCATGATAAAAAACCTTAGTCAAAGGAAACCCCAGTGTAACGGGGAAATGGATTACTTAGTTGTTTAGAGAAAAGCATAACTAACCACCAGTGCAGACAGCACACCATGTAAAGACAATAGAAAACTGTAGATAGTATCACCTTATGTCAACAGCCCCTCAGCCAGAGGGCACTATCTTTCCAGTTGAAGTTGGCTAGTGCTAACATTGTGTCAAGCAAGCTAAAGAGGCATTTAGAAACCAAAAAAACCCTTCTGAGAGAAACTTCAAAAGAGCACTGTTTCTGAACCAGATGGATTGCATGTAAGTGTCAACATAAGGCAATGGAGGCAAATTGTATTTTAGTGGAATGGTGGAAAGCAGAAGAACCCTCACACAAGAGCAGAAACACTCTTGCAAAAAAATGTATGTGTTATGCTAGGTCTAGATGCCTTACAATCAAAGGTTAATGATATATCAGATGAAATAGAGGTTGTTTTGTGCAGATATGAATACAGGTGTGCCTTGGATTTTTGGTTTCCCATTTAGTGTGCCTTGGATACAAAAAGATTTGAAACCACTGATGTGGAGGAACTAGAAGTTATTGCAAGGTTTCAGGTGAACGTATGAAAACCCCCAGTTACTTTCCCGCCTATTGCTCTCCTGATGCTACAACTTGCGAGTACTGGGACTTGCAAAACAAGCTTGATGTTTAAAAATACCTCCTACCAGGCATCCATGTATCCCCCACTATTTATTTCAGTTGAATGACATTTAAAGTTCAATGAAATCCACCTTTAAAAAGACACATTTTCTTAAAAGTTCAATTAATACATTAATAGTGTTTATCTATAGCTTGCCGCCAGAGGGAGTAAGTCAGTATCAGACTTCTATCATCCTCTAGATGTTCACTAGGTATCCAACAGAAAGCAACATTACCATATAACGTAACATTCCATCCACCTCACCCGATGACATTGCATTAGCTTTTAAAGTCAAGTTTAGTTCATAAATGAGCTTCTTCAAATAGCCACACAATGCTGACAAGACAGATTACAACACATTTGTAAGATGCTTCTTATTAATAGTAGTTAAACAGTTCATGCGACTAATTCTATGTCCAAACAGGAGCTACTTTGGGTAGCAGAGGAGCATTGTTTAATGAGGAGCTGCAATACAATTCCACAGATCCTACAGTGAAATTACTAAGATTTTGAAATGTACCTTTCATCTTTTTTTTTTAACAAATCCTTTGCTGACTAAAGTAATGGGGGTCACCATTTTTGCCTGAGTGTGGCTATCTAAATGACTACTTATCCACTTATAAAACGGTCCAAGAATCTACTGAGGAGGCTCTCATCTTTTTAATCTGATACAGTGTGTTGGCCCTTCTTTTCTGAATAGACATGAGCCCCAAGAAACTATTGAGACATCAGAATTTGTCATTTAAAACTCACATTGAAAGGCTTTCAGCTGTCCAAGCTGAAACTTAAATTAAGTTTCTTTTTTAGAAATAAATTTTTTTCTGTCTTCAAGTGAGGAAACACTTGATCTCTGCAACTTTTTTTTACCTTAATTGGATTACGGTGATCTGCTCTTTATGAAGGCACCTGACCAGTACCTAAAGAGGCTGGATACTGTGGAAATTGTATACTGGCTGGTTCCTTCTCATCTGTTTATCTATATGTGTAAAAACCACAAGCAGTACAGCCTACGCTCTCATAATTGTCATGACCCTTGGTTTTGGACCCAGAGTTTTCAGTTTGTGGACTTTTGAATTTTTCTTTATTATTTAATGTTCCATTTGGTTCTTAGTTTGATTGTTTATTCTTGATTGTCACTTTCCTAAGTATCTTGCGTTTTAGTTCTTGGTTTCAGTTAATGGTTATTTCAGTTAGTATTCTGCTTTAGGTCTGTTTGGTTTAGTCTCATTATTTTCTTTGCCTTTGCCTTCTGTGTAAAGTTTGTATGTTAGTCATTGTCTCTGTGTTTAGTTACTTCCTGTTTTATTTTGGTAGTCTTTTGTCACTTGTGCTTTGTATTTACTTTTACTTCTTTTGTATCATCATCCTTGATTAGTTTCAGCTGTGCCTTGTTTTCCCCACCTGTTTCCACTCCCCTTGATTGCCCCGCTGTGTATATATAGTGCTGTCCTCCCTTTAGTCTTTTTCAGAGTGTCTGTTTTTATCCCTGGTTCTTAGTGGTTTAGTTTGCAATTCCCTCTTGGACTTATGGTTCACTTGTTGGATTGATTTTTCAGTCTAATAAACTGCTTGCTTTCAGTTGAATCCAGTGTCCAGTGTCTGTATTTTGGGTCCTCTTTTTCACACTCCACATGGTCTGCATAACCTATAGACTGTGACAACAATATTATGCAAATGTTTGTCTTCAGAACGGAATTAGGAAAAAAGGCTTTTAAATATGCTGCCCCTGTTTCTTGGAATAATCTACCGAAGGAGTTAAATTTGTCAGAACTGGTTAGAATGGGGCATTTTAAGTCCATTTTAAAGCAGCAAGAAAATAGCTCTTTTGGTCAGTGTGACTGCTTTTGATGTTGCTCTTGTAATGATCTGTTATTGCATATGATTTGCACATTTGTGTTTACTTGCCTGTACTGAAACTCAGCTGTATTTGTTTCCTTACTTGTTATATTGTTATATTTGTTGTAATTTCTTCTGCCCTCTTGGCCAGGTCTCTCTTGAAAAAGAGATTTTAATCTCAATGAGACTTTTACCCAGATAAATCAAGGATACAAAAATTCAGTTGTCATTTTACCGTCCACAGGTTTTTATTAGCACTATTCAAGTGTTCCATTTCTTTAAGCTATTTTTTTTAAAAACTCATGGTGTATACTACAACCCATGGGCTCACAGTGTCCCAGAATTGAGTATTTTAATGCTTCTGGAAAGAATTACAGTCAAGCCAAAGGGACGTGGACATTAAGTTTAGGGTCATGGCTTAGCAAATAATCCAAACTACATTACTGACTACCTTACTTCAGGATCATCTCAGACATTCTCTTTTCTGTTTTTGGTGTCTTATTCCTGCCATATGTATTTGTGTCTGCTGGCTGAGGACCTTCAGCATGTTCTTTTATTGAGAACAAATTTGTTCTATTCATATTAGATTAATTGTAACTCTGTAGCTAGCCACGAGGTAGCAAATCATTAGATGTCAACTAGCCCAACTTAATTAACTTGTCAAACATTGCTGGTATTTAGTTTTTCCATCTTCATTTCCATCCAAAGTTATACTAGGGCTGAATGTTTTTTTTTATTTCCTTGTTTGATTTTTAGAAATTCACAGTGTAGTATATCATCTTTGGATGTCAGCTAGCTAACTTACTGCTAACTTCTAACTCAGCTAAACTTTGTAAATCCTTTTTTCACAGATGGATGTTATTTTTTTTTTTTTTGTAAAACCTGGTAGAACATCCACATTGATCACTTTATTGGAGCTAAAAGAATCTAGGCCATTTTTAACTCTAACTGGTGCCTCAAGCTGTGTCCACACTGGAAATGACGTGGCGAGCAGAGACCATAGAAAGTGAATGATTCTGCAACTACAGGTGAAATAACCGCTGGTAACGGGAAGTGGGCATCACCCGAGATAAACTTTTCTCAACTTCCAGGAGAGTGGCTGAAGCAACTACCAATGAGAATGAAGAATACCATTTATTGATATATGGCCTGGTAAATACATTAGAGGGTCACCTAGGCAACCGGAGCCTGGAATGTCCGCAGCATCAAAGCAATGTGCGACCAGTGAATCGCTTCCAGTTTGGACACAGCTTCAGTGCTGGTTTGCTTTTGAGACCTGAAGGAGCATTTGGACTTGCAAATGGCTAATGATGTTAGACTCAGCAAAATAATTATAACTATAACTAGCATGGGAGTAGCTCTCTTGTGCTTCATTTCTGTTTTATCACATTTTAGAGCTAGATGGCTGAGATTTTTAGAATTGTTTGATTAGCATTATCGGTGACTTACCATTATAAGGCTTTTTTCCACTATTAATTTAAATTCTTTTTTTCAAATCTTACTCTAGCCTGCTGATAGGGACAGAAGGTTTTCAACTTCATAGAGCCCAGCATTGTTAATTTTGGCCTTACAGATATAGAACTATTACTGATTATAGAAAATAACAAAATAAAGACACTTTAGTGAGCCCAGGTTTATTTAAAGAGCACGAAATGATCACAGAGATTCTTACATGGCTTTCCTGTGAGCTACAGTGTCAGAGTGCAATGATGGCTCCTGTAAAGATGAGATTGCAGTCATATGTTGTCATCAGTGGCTGCAGACGGTTCACTCTAGTCTTCATAGGAGATGTCACGAGCGTGATGAGGCCTCAAAACTCCAGCAGCAGCTTGTTTGGAGCAGCAGCAGCAGGGTGAGCTGCATGCTGACATCAGATCAGGCTGTCAGGAAACACCTGCTTTGATCTCAGCTGAGTGGTTTAGTTTTACATTTTAAAGAGCTGCAGGCTGCCAGAGGTTGGAAGTCTCTGCAGTCCAGGATGAGATGAAACGATGCTGGGGAGGTTTCAGTGGATTTATAATATATTCCACTGCTCCAAATGTATAGATTAGATTCTGTTTTTGATTCAAACCCTTTTAGATTACTGCCTTCTTTTTGATGAAGGTTAGTTCCTCTTGAGGCTTTCTGTTTTTATTTCCCTCCTTTGTTCTTTTTCCAGCCCTGGTTGTTGTCTTGATTGAGTTCACCTGTGCCTTATTATCTGTCTCATTCTCCCTCAGTCTGTGTCAGATCGTTTTTGTGTATCCCCCATATTTCTGAATCTCCTTCGTTTCCTTGTGCTGGTCCTGACGTCGACACATTCTTCCTGCTAGTAGCAAGTGCTACATGCATAGACAAGTTTGATCTACAGTATATCATTTATGTCTGACATGTGTTTGATCCACTGCCTGAAGATTGGCTATCTAGTGTTATTTCAGTGTAGCAGTTGCTGTTCTTGTGTTTCTATTGGTTCTTTAATAGTTCATGTCAAAAACAAACTGTTTGCAGAGGATCTGCTCACTCTGGAGGCTGTCAAGATGGAGGGAATCTGCCTCAATGGAAGGACATCTTCTCAAGAAAATCTGACCTTGACATGGTCAATGCCACTAATTTATTGCTGACCTAGTGCAGAATTTTTCCATGTTTCCATTTTACATGTCAGAATTTCTTGAGTTCAGAAATGTTTCTAAAACCTCAAACACTGAGATTTTTTTTCAGGGTTAAACTGAAAATATGACTTGACTTTCGATGCAGTCTCAGAGTTTTGGACCACATGGTATATTTTTATAGGCAGAAAAAAAGTTCAATTTTTGCTGACTTCAAAGCCCTGCTTCTCTATTTCTGTATCAGCTGTGAATCTTGATGTTAGACTTCAGGGGTTTTCCTTTCTGGCAGACATTTTTTATTCATACAGCCAGTGCGGTTGAGGTGCTACAGCCATTTTAATGTGGCTATGTCAGTTCTGACACGAGTTGGGTTATACAGGTTAAGAAGCACTTTAACTGTAAGGGAGCATTCTTTGCTTTGTCTTAAAAAGTAAAATGACCTAATTTATTGATATATGGTTTTCTCTGGACAGCAATAACTGTGTTTTCAGTGTGCACTAACGAACAGACTAACTGTGGCCTGACAAGAGACTCCTGGACCCCCAGGGAGCAGTTTGGATGTGTGTGTGTGTGTGTGTGAATGTGTGTGTTACATCTTGCCCTCAGCTCTGACTCTCTCTGAAGGTGTGCGCTGTGGTATAAATCAAACAGACAGATGTCTCTGGTGAGATCAGCGATTGGCTCCTCACTGCTTTAACCCTTTAACTGATTCATACAGACGAGTTAGCAGGGATACATGCAGTTCAGTCATGTCATCTCATGACTGCAAAACAAATATTCATGACTTTGACATAAGCCAAAGTGTCTTCTTGTGACTGCTTAATGTTATAAAAGTCAAAGACTGATGAAAGCCTAATTGGTTGTTTACAAGTTATTTACTGTAGAGGCTGAGACAATCACATTAATTGTAAACTATTTAACTGGTAAATTACCTTTGATCACATAACTGATATATTCACAAAACAATTTATGCATCCATTAACCATGGTTCACATTTAAAGGGGCAGACCACCAAATCTCACCATTAAAATCCTCTTGTTTGTATTGATTCAAACTGTTGAGAAACAAGCCCACAAATAAATGGAATAAATAAATGGACTCTTCCTAGAGCTGGCCACCCGGCTAATCTGAGCAATCGGGGTAGAAGGGCCTTAGTCAGGGAGGTGACCAAGAACCCAATGGTCACTCTGACAGAGCTCCAGCAATGCTCTATGGAGAGAGGAGAACCTTCCAGAAGGACAACCCTTTCTGCAGCAGGCCTGTATGGTAGAGTGGCCAGACAGAAACCACTCCTCAGTAAAAGGCACATGACAGCTACAGCATCATGTCTGGAGGAAACCAGGCACTGCTCATCACCTGGCCAATACCATCCCTACAGTGAAGCATGGTGGTGGCAGCATCATGCTGTGGGGATGTTTTTCGGCAGCAGGAACTGGGAGACTAGTCAGGATCAAGGGAAAGATGAATGCAGCAAGGTACAAAGACAGGCTTGATGATAACCTGCTCCAGAGCGCTCTGGACCTCGGAGAGGGGCGAAGGTTCATCTTTCAACAGGACAACAACCCTAAGCACACAGCCAAGATAACAAAGGAGTGGCTTCGGGACCACTCTGTGAATGTCCTTGAGTGGCCCAGCCAGAGCCCAGACTTGAACCCAATTGAACATCTCTGGAGAGAGCTGAAAATAGCTGTGAACCGACGCTCCCCATCCAACCTGATGGAGCATGAGAGGTTCTGCAAAGAATGGGAGAAACTGCCCAAAAATATGTGTGCCAAGCTTGTTGCATCGTACTCAAAAAGACTTGCGGCTGTAATTGCTGCCAAAGGTGCTTCCACAAAGTATTGAGCAAAGTCTGTGAATGCTTATGTACCTGTTATATTTTTTTTTTTTTTTTTTTTTAATCAATTTGCAAGAACTTCAAGCAAACCTTTTTTCACTTTGTCACTATGGGGTATTATGTGTAGAATTTTGAGGTGAAAAATGAATTTAATCCATTTTGGAATAAGGCTGTAACATGACAAAATATGGAACAAGTGAAGCGCTGTGAATACTTTCCGAATGCACTGTATCTTTAATGACTTTAAAAAACAAGAACTGGGTGCACAAGTTTGAATTTATTTTGGATTTTCTCTAATCCACACAGGGTCAGAGTTATACATACAGGCTCAAATATATGTCATGGTCCCTGGGTCTTGTACCCAGGGTTTTCTGTTTTGGGAGCTTATTATTCTTTTTGGTTTTGTGAAAGGGTTTATGTTTGAGTTCTGTCTTTTTCTCTTATAATTTAGTATTTCGTTTTCTATTCTAAGGATTGTGGGTTACTAGTCTTGCTTTTGTTTTTGATACTTTGTATAGATTCCTTATGGTTTACTTTCTAGCGTTACTGATGTTTTCTGTTAGTTACTCATGGCTTTAGGCTTATATTTAGCTTGTTCCCTTTTGTAATTTCCATTCTGTTCCTCTTCTTGTCTCATCTCTGGTTGACTTGGTCTTTCAGTGTTTCCTTGTCTCTGTCTTCATATGTTGTTTCCTTGTATCAGGTTTAGTCTGTCTTCTTATCTGCCTTCTTTAGTTACTTCCTGTCTTTACTTTGTAAGGTTCAGTTCTCCTTTATGTTGTGGGTATCTTTACTTCCTGTCCCTGCTTTCCCTGATTATGTTCAGCTGTGTTTTGTTCCCCACTTGATTCCTCTCCCCTCATTACCTCTTGTGTTTATATCAGTCCTCCTTTGTCCTTTGTCGTGTCATCCACGTTGTTGTGTGTTCCCTTGCTCTGCTTTCCCTGGGCTTTTCCCTCGTGTTTCCTGGATACTTGCATTCCCTGATGTTGCTCACTGCTACTCCTTGGATTTTGGAACTTTGTTTATTTTTGGACTTATCAGCATTAAATGCTCACTTTATGTTTAACTTCAGCATTAGGATAAAAGCGATGTCAAATCTTTCACTTGTTTTACAATAGTGCAACATAAGAATGCAGGATAGTCTTGTGTATGTAAAAATATTACATGCAAATGGAGTGTGGCATGAGCAACAGAATGCTGCTTGGAGTTCACTTAATGGTCATAAGTGTCATTGACGATCATTTTCTAAAGCTTGAGTTCCTTTTAACAGAATTATCATTAACTTGATGAAACACAAGACATTCAAGCATATCTATTTTTTTTTTTTTTGTATTTTAATTATTTAATTAAAAGCTACTTTTGGCTGCTCCCTTGTCACAAGGGGTCACCACAGCGGGTAGCTCTGTATGTTTGATTTACACTTAATGCCCTTCCTGACACAACCCCAAAGGAGATTTCTGACTGGAATTGAACCAGCGACCTTTCGTCAAGCGAATGTGTAAACCACTAAGTTTAATTATTATATTCACAAAGTAAATGACAAGGAACACATCTGTTAAATATTGCATATGATCAATTATGTTATCTACATTTTGAAAGTTTAATGTAAGTAGCACGGCCACTGAAACAAACTGTGGTGTAAATGTTTATGAAAGAAACATAAAAGTGCTGGAATTGTTGAAAATAAACAGAAAATAGCCTGGTTGTTCAGTAGGTAAAAGGGGATGGACACTTTCTTCAGTAATAAATTAATTTAACTTCTGGAGAAAGTCTTCCCTCTGTGGGGCCAATGTAAAACCTGGTAACTTCAGCAACTTTGGAAAAACTTTCTTGTCTTCGGCTTCATCCATTACCCACCGTATTTATTAGGTAATATGTGTAGCCCCAGGTTCTCCTGCACTCAATCAGAGTGGTTGTAAATACCTTTTAAAATCAAATGGAATCTGGACTGTAAGGAAAGGCAGACTTAGATAGTAACTACTAAGGCTAACCCACAAACCCAGAACTACCTTTGGCTGCATCCGTCCATCATGTGTTCATCTTCTCCAACACTTCACAACTTCACATTTCAAATGTCTTTAGACTGACTAATGATGTTCATCTGCTAAAGTCTGTAAATTTACAAAACCTAGAACTGGCTACAATTGTGTTAAAATTGCACATTAAAATCCAAATGGCTTATTTCTTGTTGGGTTTAGGACATGGCCTTAAGAGACATTTTGGGCTGTTACATGAGGCTAAAGAATTTCATACAGTCATGTGAAAAAGAGAGTTTTCAAGGGACTCTATGCAGTCCTGTGATCATCAGCAAGTGTGACCACCTCTATAAAAGCAGAAGTTTTGGCAGTTTGCTGGTTGTGGAGGTGTGTGTTAACACAATGCTACAATCTTCCCCAAGATCACACCGTGCAATGCTCAGAGAAATTGCAAAAAACACAGGAGCTACATCTTAGACTCTACAGGCCTCAGTTATGTTAAAATTTGTGTTCAATTAGAAAAAGACTGAACAAGTATGGCTTGTTTGGAAGAGTTGCAGGAGAAAACTGCTTCTCTCTAAAAAGAACATGGCACCATGGTTTAGGTTTGCCAAGTTGCATCTGAACAAACCACAAGACTTCTGGAACAATTTCTGTTGGACATATGAGACCAGAGTGGAGATGCTCTAACAAAAAACAACAGCATATCAGCATAAACACCTCATACCAACTGTCAGCACGGTAATGGAGGGATGATGATTTGGGCTTGTTGGCCACCTTCCAGTCCCTGATTCGACCATGAACTGAACTACATACCAAAATATACTACAGTCACATGTTAGGTCATCTGTTAAAGCTTGGCCAAAACTGAGTTATACAACAGGACAATAACCCCAAGCACCATAAGCAAATCTATAACAGAATGGCTGAAAAAGAAAAGAATCAAGGTGTTGCAAGGCCCAGTCAAAGTCCAGACCTCAGCCCGATGGAAATGCTGTGGCAGGACCTTCAGAGAGCTGTGCATAAACAAACCTCAATGAGCTGAAGCAACGTTGGAAAGAAGAGTGGGCCAAAATTCCTCCACTACCATGTGAGAGTGATAAAGTTCTACATAAAGCTATTACTTCAAGTTACTTCAAGTTATTGCTGCTAAAGGTGGTCCTACAAGCTACTGAATCATGGGGTGTACTTAGTTACTCACAGGACTGCATCTAGTCAGGGAAACATAGCACCAGGGATGCTTTGTTGAAATTTTGTAGTTGGCGCTATTTCGCTTTACCCATAAAATTTGCAAGACCCATAAAATCTAAAGGTATTTACCACAAATGAGTGGTCTGCCATGTTTCATACCTTTTCAAGCATCCCTAGCCCCTTAACAACTTCCTCTTCCTGTTCATGGAGATCTAAACATGTCATTTCCTGTTGCCACTAGGTGTTGCTATTGCTATAGATGAATATACAGTATATTATGGAGATGTGTTTGGGGTAATCTGGACAATGTATGTTTGGGTTACTACAACCTTGTGTTTCATAGCAACCCATTCAAAGTCCCTGTGTAACAAGAGGTTAAAAAAAATTATATACTGTATAACAAGTTAATGAAGCTGTTATGGCTCAAAGTGTTAGATATTACAAATTCTGAGAAATGTGTGTGTTAACACACACTTCACAGGGGCCAGAAACACTGGCATGAAAACAGTTTGTCACCTTGAACACATGGCTTGAACAGACTGCAGATGATACAATATGAGTAATACAAGCACACACACATACTTTCTATTGAACTCAGTGAGAAAAACAAACATCTTTGCATCATGTGCTGCTCCCTGGTGGTTTCTAACAGAGAGACACAGCAAAAAAAAGTCTTTCATTTTTCTCTTGGTTGCAGAGTCTTCAGGGACTCACCAACACACACACAACTGAAACACACAGACACACACCTAAGATCATCTAACAGTCGGTCAGACTGGGTAGCTGTTGGATGCTGCACTCCATGGCTGCTGCAACTCAGTGCTGCAGAGGTTCAATTAAAATCCCACAGATGTCCATTATAAAAGATTCAACCGTAGTTGAGAACTAATGGCACTGTCACTTGCAGTTTTGCTTATGGTGTTCACGAGTTCAAGAGTCATTTTAAATAAGCCTCTGCAGCCTAGAATAAAATATCAGAATTACAGATGTACAGAACTCTGGTGGTGGTCATCTAAAAAATAAAATAAGGCTATGTGGAGAAGTGATTTATTAACTCAGTAAATAATAACTGACAGTGTGAAAAGGACTGGAGCTGATTCTTCTGCAGTTAATTACACAGCTCCATTCGCAAGAGCCTCAGCGGACTCTGTCAGCACTGTTACCGCACCATCTCCTCCACGTCACTGTGAGTCATTCAGCACCGATCTGAGCAAACAATACGGCCGTCTCCAACACTAATCCTGCACAAGAATTATTTCCATTCTGCACTTCCAGCCGTCGCCAAACGTCACGCCAAATCTCCGCCCAACGAATGAGATAAACACTTCTGACTGATGAAGACAATTACTCTTTCCACACTCAGTCCAAGAACAAAGAGGAGGCTTTGTATGCAAATCAACCGCCCCCTCCCCCACTCCACCCCCACCAACACTGGAAATAAAAATGTACTGACATCAAAGGCAGCGTCTGACATCCCTCCAGTGTGCAGAAAAAGGCTGATCAGTTAAACGGTGGTTCACTCTAATCCAGCGGGGAAACTTCACCTGAACATCAACACATACATCCTCACACATCACAAACATCAGAATATTATGAATACTGCAATAACTGCATTTATGTGGTATCACTGCAGCGCTACAATGTGCTTCAAAGAATAAGACACAAAAGCAGTTTTCACACGTTCACCAAAGCCATGAACTTTTTCTCACATTACCTGGCGGAGCAGTATGTAAGAATGTAAATGTTCGACTCAATCAGTTCGGACATCAGCCGGTTTTTAATGTGCCAGCACAAAGTCAGAGTAATGTCTCATATTGCCCATGTGAGAATAGTGTAATAGTACACAGTCAGTATGTGTTCAGTTGCGTGTCCTGCCTAAGTGGTAACCTCCAGGGCAGAAAAATGAAGCCAAAGCAAAGTGGTAAAAACTGCAATTCCTCTAACAGCACTTGAGGCTGGCGAGTCAGTCACCACAGACTCCCAAGTGAAGCTGCCCGACTTTACAGCATTAAACAGAATGTTCACAGACTGATGAAAAATTATTTTGGCCTCTATGAATAGTTTCCTCCTTCACAACAATTGTATAGTGGATAAGGCTTAAAGTTAGAGGTCTGGCTGCTTAACCCTCTGTACCCCATAACGGCCACGTGTTTCTACTGTGTATAAAAACTTTTTTGTACACACTATATTTTAACATATTTTAATATTATCAACACTTAGCAATAAATCAGGAATAATAAAGGGATATGTGAAAATTAAAATATATTGCGATATTTTATGTTTTTACTACAGAGTAACCTCAAACGCTCTGGCTGGCATTCATCTAGTGAGTGTAGGCTGTCAGATCACTGATTAGCTCACAATGCTGGGTGTGAAAGGTACACGTCTAGTACTTTGTAAAAGGAATCCAATACGAGTCGATGAGCCAATGAACCTCACTTCTGACCGATGACAGCAATGCTGCGGTGAGCTGCTGAGGATTTCTTTAATCCTTTAATTCTTTAATTTCTTTTGCCGCTGTTAGCCGGAGTTGGTGAAACATTCTTTTCATTGTTGGACTTGGACACTTAGCAAATTAACTCTCATACAATGTGTAAATGAAACTGTTTATCAGAGGGAAACTGTGATTTTAGGACACTCAAGCCTAACATCATCTGGCATAACATTAGCTTATAACCACCTGCTGTTGTTGTTAGCCGGCTCGTTGTCAGCTGTCTGAAGACTCTGATCTGCTGACAATCAGCAACTGCGACAATATTGGGAATAAATAAGCACATTCATGTATGTTTGCCCTGACTTCAGTTCAGGAGATGAGGCTTCAGGTGAGCAGGAAGATGATGAGGTGGAGATGTGGGAGGAGAGAGCAGTGGTGGAGGAGGCAGATGAAGAAGAGGAGGAGAAAGAGATGATGAAAACATAAATTTACAAATCTTAAATAATCGTATATAGTTTGAAACAGCTATTTGTTATCTATGTTATAAAAAATAACATATGATTGACTCTTTAGTTATATTTAGGTGTTTAGAATGTTTATCAGATTTTCCCTTTATTTCGGAATTCTCAGGAATCTGGAAGATTCTAATAGAATTCTATTGGAGTATAGAGGGTTAAAGGGTGTGCTGACACAAGAAGCTGTTAGCTGATAGTAGTTGAAGAAGCTGGCTGTCTGCTAGACTTCACTATTGGCTCAGTCACAGTGGAGTAAAAATAGGACTAGAAAAAATCAGTGGTTACCCAGTGACTGCATTGAAGTTTTTTGCTGTTGGAGACCTAGTGCAAGTACTTGTGGCAACCAGCTGGTTGCCTAGAGGTTGAAAGTACAACACCTTCAACCTCTGGGCAACCACTTTTGATTGCAAGGTGATTGCACAGGTCACCTGGTGGGAAGCAACCTGTCTTCAAACAATCACAGTCTGACTTGGACTGACTGCAATGATTCTCAGACAGATTGGCGAAGGTTTTCAATAGCCACCCTGCAGCAACTACGTCACTATTTGTGGAGGAATTTATGTTTCATATCTATGAGATTCTGGCTGGACCCTTAATGTACATAGTTAATGTGAATTTCTGTTTAATCCGAATTTCTGTGTATGTACATGGTAACAGATTTGCCAAAGACAGCAACAGATTTGCAATTTTCACCGATTAATCAAAGTTGATCACTGTATTATCATAAACAGACAGCACGTAATTGCCAACTTGACTCCATTCAGTCGCTAACTGAGCAGTCTTATTGCCGTTTCTTCACTGTCTTGATGCACCAAAGTCGCTTTGAAGATGGCAGCTGACTGAAACGGTTGCTTTGAAGATGGGGACCAGGTCTGCAACCAGTCACAAAGGCAATGATTTTGCAAGTTTTACACACAGTTGCAATCATTTTGGTCTTGCCGCGGTCTCCAACCACAGTTTTCCCTAGTGTGACTGAAGCATAATTCGAGTCACTGAATTGAACCTCTTGACTATGTTTGTACTGTTGGTGCCTGTTTGGAGCAATTTTAATGGAATTATCTAACAAGTAATATGGCTTGCTATGTCATAGAGCCTGTAATGGCTCCATAGTGTAATGGTTTTTTCACATTTGCCTAACAAGCCAAAGATCCCCAGTTCAGTCCTGGGACAACACACAAATCCCTTTGGGATTGTATCTGGAAGGGTATCTGGTATAAAAATCTGATAAATCAAACATGTGGTGCTAACTGTACTAATAACCCCTTATGAATAAGGGAGCAGCCAAAAGTAGCTACTTGTAGTATGGTGTGTCCAAGAAGGTGCTCAAGTTTTGGTGAGTAAAATTCTAGTATTTTATGAGTCTGTTTCTTAGCACTAATTTGTAGCTATGTGTGCCTGTGCTGCAGTTTGTCAATACAGCTTGATAGCCCAAGCTCTCTAGTGTTAGAGAGTGTCGTCCAAATATAGTCACTTCTGACTCCACAAAAAAACAAACTATGGTGCCCACCAGAATGCTCATGTTAAGGCTTCAAATTGCAAAGTCCAAAACCAATGGGTGACGTCACAGTAGCTACATCCATCTTATATTTATACATCTTTGGTCCTGCCTCCTATGTAATGCCTTCCTGTGGACAGAATTTCAAGAAGTGAGAATGTATGAAATGGAGAATCTCAAAAGGGCAAATGCAGATAATGTGCTGAATTAATTTTTCTGACATTGTCTGAGTTCTTTTAGAAAACTGACATAAAGAAACAAAAGTGTATAGGTGTGCCAGCAGCTCTGTGAGACTGTTCTCTCAGCTAAATGCTAACATCACAATGCCAACTCACCAGTATTAATGTGTATAATGTGTTCACTATGTTCATATGTTCATTAGTATTCTAATGCTAGTTGGCACTTGATACAAAGTACAGCTGAGGCTGATGGAAATCAGGCATTTACTCATAAACCAGAGTGTTGGACAAATTAACCAATAAGCATATGCACCTAATTGCTGAATTTGAATTGTGCAATTTTATTTGTTCTTTTCTTGCTCCAAAGACCCTTAATAGGGGTTGCAGCTAAAAGAAAAATGTGCTATGTGGTGTGCAACATATGATATTGTCAGATGCACCCATGTCTTAATGATGAGGCAGTCATTTTCCTTCCTGGTTTTAAATGAACTACACTTACATTTACCAGTCATACTGAACGTTCTAAGTCCTTCTCTTTGTAATTGGCTTGACTGAGTTCACCAGTGCCTTATTATCCACTTCTGGCATTTGTATTGAGTCTGCATGGTTTCCCTTAGTGAGGTTGCTGGTGCAACCTCCCCTTTCCTGAGTTTACTCTTTTGTGTTCTCAGATTATTTGTCAAAATACTGAGCTAATTCTTTATGCAGAAAGTCCATAGTCAAAAAGTATTAAAACCAAAAGTCCAAACAAGGTCAGAAAGGAACCAAACTTTGCAAACACGAGTATTCATACATAAATGTTCAGTAAGGATTTAGCCACTTTCCAGTGAAAATAGCTCAGCCCCTTTAAAGTTACAGTCAAGCACTGTATCCTGAAATGAGCAATGACAACACAGAACTTTCTAGCGATATCATGACTTTGCTGCTTGGAGTGAAAGCTCCACATTTTTGGTGCCCTGAATTATCCCTTGAGCTCAAATCCATGTTCTAAAAATAGACAGAACTGCTACAGGCTCCAAACTAATTTAACTCTGCTATTAGCAAGGGAAAAATTAAATCATCCCAATTTTGGCATTTTAATTAATTCAATTGATTAACCAATAAAACTGACACTAATGAAAATGTGCGAGAAGAAGCACATAGACAGAGCCACGTTAAAACCGCAGGGATTAACAGGCAGTATGATGTGCTTCTGATCTGCAGAGTTTGTCAGCTGTCAGTCGCCCGTCACTCAGACAGATCAGGCTCGTTATTTTATCATTAAAGGCTGACAGTATCTGAAGCAGTGAATGATGGTCATGCGGCTTCTCCTCAGCAGGTTAATTATCTCTGACATGCTCTCAGTACCAAAAATGAACAACCACATTGAATTTAACCACATACAGTGCTTAACAAATTTATTAGACCACCACCCAATGTGGTGGAGTCCAACCCAGTACTAGCAAGGTATGCCTAACAAAGTGGTAGTTGAGTATATAGTGCTTAACAAATTTATTAGACCACCACCCAGTGTAAGGTTTATGCCACAGCTGC
>VUQI01058328.1:0-14993 GCA_015106735.1 Paratilapia polleni
GACAAGCAGAGGAAGAAGGCCGTAGTGATAGATGTAGCAATCCCGAGTGATGGCAACATCAGGAAGAAGGAACACGAGAAGCTTGAGAAATACCAAGGGCTGAGAGAAGAGCTAGAAAAGATGTGGAAGGTGAAGGCAACAGTGGTCCCCGTGGTAACTGGAACACTCGGGGCAGTGACCCCCAAACTGGGAGAGTGGCTCCAGCAGATTCCAGGAACGACATCTGAGATCTCTGTCCAGAGGAGCGCAGTCCTAGGAACAGCTAAGATACTGCACAGGACCCTCAAGCTCCCAGGCCTCTGGTGAGAGGACCCGAGCTTGAAGGATGAAAAGACTGCCCGCAGGGCAGGTGGGGAATTTTTTTATATTATATATATATATATATATATATATGTATATATATATAGATAGATAGATAGATAGATATATAGATAGATAGATATACAGTAGATATAGATAGACAGATATAGATATATAGATATTACAGGTGGATACAGACCTGAAGAAGCTCCTCTCTTGAAATCTTTCCATCTCGGTCTAGATCATACAGCTGGAAGGCAACTGAACAGTTTCTAAATTATTTTCTTGGACTCATTAGATTTAATTAGAAAAAAAAACCAGACAAACAAAGCAACCTGGACTGACATTTGAGTTTCCTGTTCCTGCTGTTTGCCAGCTCCTGCTGTGTTCCTTCTTTGTTTCGGTTTCTGTCAGTTGGACGGAAATGAGCCAGAATCCGGACAAAGGAGGGAAAGTCCACCGTATCCTGTCTGGAGAGAAAGACGTGCTAAAGAGAAATGCTTCCTGTTTACTATTCACACTGACAAGCCAACATGACAAATGGCTGTAAAATAGTGCTGCGGTCAAATCTAGGCCCCTGCAAAAGTCCATCCCAAGTACATCCTCTGTTGAACGCTGTAAAATCTAATCAAGCACAACAGAAACCAGTGATTCCTTTAATAACTGATCTGCAGGCTGCTGTACCCTGGAGAGAAAAAGGCACTGATGATTCTGCCTCCGATGGGGTTCATGGCCAGCCCTCCGAGTGCTTCAAAATCCTCAGGGCTGTGACACACAAAGAGACAGACAATCAGGTGCTCGTCTGCAGCAAAAATAACTGAGAAACTTCACTGGCTTAATTTCAGAGTCTCAGAAGTTTTGTTTTTTATAAGCCCACCAAACAGAAATTACATCAATGTGTGACTTGTTCATTTTTCTAAATACATTTTGAAGGGAATTTTAATTGCTTCCTGCATGATGTTTACCAACAACATTATGTGAGGGTTGGAAGGATGGAGGGCCAGGTCTGATTCCGATGTCAGTATAAGTGAAAACAGATAAGGGAAAGCTATCCTGGGTCTGCTGAAGTGTTCTGATGAAGTCTAGGCCGTCACTTCCAGGTCCAGATGTTCTGATGAAGTTTAAGTCTGGACTTTGGCCAAGCTACTCGAGGACCACTGGAGACTTTTGCTGCAGGTTGGGGTTATCACCGATGAGGATTTGACCTCAGAGGGTTAATGTCCTTAGTTCTGCATATGGTTAAGGCAGCAAAAGTGCTAAAAACCGGATATTATTATATTCCTCTCAATGCTCAGAACCAAGGATTTGGTATTTACTTCTTATCTGTTTCCTCAAGAGTCCTTGTTTGTTTTGTTTTATAACTTTTGGTTCAGTGCAAAAGCTTTAGGCGTTAAAACTGAAGTGAAGAAAAAGAAAAGAGGAAAAAAAGCACTGGTCCTTCACCTACAAAGAGTATTTCAAGATACCTTTGCAGGTTTGTTGCCCAGAAGCATCGTCAAGAACTTTGCACAGTTCTTTTTAGACTAGGAATTTTTTTTGTCCTTTTTTGGGCCTGATTTTTAAGTATCCTGAAGAACTCTGTCTATTCATGTTTTTGAGATTGAGGGGAGTGGTAGGGGAGCATTGTTTTCTATGCTTATGCTGGTGGATGGATAAAAATCTAAACAATAAAAGAAATGATGAGTCTCTAGCAAGGTTCGTAATTGGATAGCCAGTGATTTTACACATCCGGCCCCATGTACACTTTTACTTTGAGAGAGATGGGAATATATTGTAAAATCACCTTTCAAAAAATTTGATGTGATGTTGCTACAAAACTTATAAAATACATTTCAGCTGTATTTCATTCTGGGATGTTGTTTGGGGGAAAAAATATTATTTCTGGTTACTCCCACTCTATCAGAAACAGTGGTGAACATTTATTTTGGGCTATAATGTACTTTATACGGAAGCTGTTATTAACAGGAATTATTATTCGGATTAGTGCATCCACCAACCTGAGGTATCCTTTGTTGTCTTGGTCCAGACACTCAAACCTCTCATACAGACGGATGAGGTGAGCATCAGAGACTGAAAGACACACAATATTTAATTCATTACAGAGAATAAATGATAATTCAGCGTCAGTCTGGATCATATTAGCCATCATTGCCAAGTAATGAATTCCAGTCATTCTCTGTAAGATTCTTATTGAGGTTTGTCTGAGGCAAGATGTATTTCTGCCTTCAACAATAACATGTTGTTGTATGTAGATACAAGTTAAAGTAAAAGAAAGATGGTTGAAATAGCTAGCTAAAATTACTGCAGTGGAAATTGCTACCTAATAGTATGGCTATAATGTTAAACCTGTTTGCTGTAAGTTTAGATAAGCAGTTGAAACCAGCTATGCAAATTCCTAATTATATTTCTTGTCATGAAAGAGTAAGGTTTCATCTAGGTTGAGTCAGTAAGAGAAGATACTGTAGCAACATAATTATGTTATTAACATTTATTCCAGGTTGTTTGGGGTCTCATTTCATTAGATTAAAATTACAGAGTATCACTGAGGGCAAACAGAAGAAGCTGCTGTGCAAACAGCACAATGAACTGTTCAAATTTATCTGCCTAACCACGTCCACAGTGTTCATATCAGTGAGGACAGTTCAGGGTGTTGACACAGAAACTCAGATAAACAACAGATGATGAGTTCACACACAGGACACAGCCAGCATTAACTCACATTCATTTCCTTTAGACTTACTATAATCTTAAACTACTTTAAATGCTAAATTTACAGAGTGCTGTTATGGGGACATTTTTCATTTTTTTTGTCCCCCTAATGAAGTTGAGTCCCCACTGTTTGAACGCGTAAACTCATATATGTCCCCACAATGGGAGAAATACAAGTACACTTACACACACATACACAGGACATTGCATTCACTTGCATACATTTTCTTTAGACTTACTATAACATTAAATCAAGTTTTCATATTAAAATGTAATGACTGATGTTTTGTGGACAGTAACTGGCTTTTTGTCCCCATAAGTAAATCAAGTCCCCACAATGTGAGAAATACAAGTGTATATACACCCACTTCATCAACATAAAGCTGTCTTAATTTTAATGAAGCTGCAGATTTACTAACAGCACTTTTAGGGCCCCTGAAACCTTTTCTTTTTAATTAAATTAATTAAATTTCAAGAAGGAAAATGGTGACCCCATGAAATTTATACTCACTGGACACTTTATTAGGTACACCTTGTTCCACCACATCTGCTGACTGTGGAGACCATTTGAGTACAGTGAATTCACTGTCATGTTCAAGAAACCAGTTTGAGATGATCTGAGCTTTGTGACATGGTGTGTTATCCTGCTGGAAGCAGCCATCAGAAGATGGTACACTGTGGTCATAAAGGGATGGACATGCTCAGCAACAACACTCAGGTAGGCTGTGGGGTTTAAATGATGCTCAGTTGGTTTACTTTCCTGTTCTTAGCTGACAGGAGCAGGACCCGGTGTGGTCTTCTGCTGCTGTAGCCCACCTGCTTTGAACACATCTCTGTGCATTCAGAGATGCTTCTGCATACTTTGGTTGTAACAAGTGGTTATCTGAGTTCCTGTTTCCTTCCTATCAGCTCGAAGCAGTCTGTCCATTCTCCTCTGACCTCTGACATCAACAAGGCATTTTCTCCCAGGGAACTGCTGCTCACTGAATGTTTTCTCTTTTACGGACCATCCTTTGTAAACCCTACAGATGGTTGTGTGGGAAAATCCCAGCAGATCAGCAGTTTCTGAAATACTCAGACCAGCCCGTCTGGCATCAACAACCGTGCTACGTTCAGAGTCACTTAAATCACCTTTCTTCCTCATTCTGATGCTCAGTTTGAACTTCAGCAGGTCGTCTACACCATGTCTACATGCCTAAATGCACTGAGCTGCTGCCATGTGATTGGCTGATTAGATATTTCCGTTAACGAACAGTTGAACAGGTGTACCTAACAAAGTGTCTGATGACTGACATTTCCATAGAGCCCCATTCATTCTGTATTATCTCGAGACCACCCCCTATGGAACAGGACGTCCAGAGAGCAGGAGTTCTTGAATATTTAGAAGTTTTCTGCTGTATCCTCCTTTCAAATGAGTAACTTTGCCTGCATTTGACATATTTAGGGGACATCTGTAAATTGTATTTATCAGAAAATGACAAACAGCCACTGCACTAGCATGCTAACAGTGTAACTGTGTGGTTTTTCTGTTTTCTCCAATAATGAAAGGTTAATTGTAACTGGGAACTTCTCCTCTGTCAGCTGTGGCTTGATGTCACCCAGATATTAAAGACTTTTTACCGCTGTAAACATTATATCAGGTTTATCTGTTTTCTGTAGTTTCCCTCAAACTTGTCTTCAGATTTCTCAAAAGAAGAAAAAACCAGCAGATCTCTTAACTCACATCCAGTTTCCTGCATGAGCTCCTGGGCGTTGGGGATCTTGTTTATGCTGGAGCTGCTGGAGCCCATCCTGCTGCACAAACACCGAGCTGACTTCTCCGTTTAAACTCCCCTGAGGCTTTTAGCTGCTGCAGTTTGAACAGCATGAGTTTATCTGTCTGCTCTGACCGAGGCGTCCGCACAGTCCCACCACAGACGTGCAGATCAGCCAATCACTGCTCACCAAGCAGCCACTCTCTGACCAATGAAGTCCATAAACACATCTACTGTAACTCTGTGTTTTGAAGAGATAACTGCGGCAGGAGATAAAGTGGAAATTTACTTTGAAATTACTGAAGATTATTTAACTGTATGAAGAAAGTAATGAGACAGCTTTAAAATGAGCTTATCCAGCATGTTGTGGTTTATTGAACTGGTTTTATTGAGTTTGTGCAGAAGAGATGGGGCAGACTCGAGCCTCACTTTCACCCCCCCTCACCTCCTGTAGCTGGATGGACATCCTTCCAGTAGAGGCCAGTTTTACAAAGTGTTACAGTGCTTTTCAAAGGGCCAGCCAATATTTCACAGTACACCTGTATTCTGCACAAAATAGCCTCAATGTCACCTGACATGATATCAACTCTTCTATCGGTTAAATTTTTTTAACAGCCCATTTGGGGCATCTACACCTAGAATGATACCTGCAAGAGTGCTGCTACTCCAACACAACATACAGTTAGGTCCGTACGTTTTTGGGCAATGACACAGTTTTTGTAACTTACCCTCTCTACATCACCACAGTGGATTTTAAACCAAACCATCAAGGTGTGATTGAAGTACAGACTTTCAGCTTTAATCCAAGGGGTTAAATAAAAGTATTGCATTAACTGTTCATGAATTGCAGCCATTTTTATACACAGTCCCCCATTTTCAGAGGCTCAAAAGTAATTGGACAGTTGACTGATGAACAGTTTCATGGCCAAAAATGAATGGACCTAACTGTACCTCGCCTCCATTGTTTCACGCAATCCAACAAACAGTCTTGCAGCCTCTGCTTAAAATCCATTTGAAGTAAGCCTTCTAAGTTTCTAAGTGTCTCCTTAATTTGTGGCACCATATTAGCATTAGCCAATTTTTCCCAACAGCTGAGGGCTGCTGAGAGACAAGTGGCTTTCATTATACTATCTGTCATGTGGTTTTTACCACACAAGAAAGAGATCAGTTTTCCGCCTTAGTCACAGTCTTGTAATTCCAACCACTCAAAACTACATGAACGAAGAGGAGTAAAGGATTTTTTTTTTGTTAGGGGAAATGAGTGCATACAAAGTACAGATACGTACAGTAAATTAACTGTTCATTCACAACACGACTGTCACAAAAACCTGGTTCAAGGAACACCTTAGGTGAACCAAAGTGTCAGACTTCAGATAGATGTCTGTATCTGTGTGTTGTACAAATCACTTTAGACCTATCTTAAACAGAACTACAGAACTGTGGGTAAAAAAATAAAAATTAAAAATTAAATAAAAATGGCTGACAGTAACCGCAACTGTTCAGATGTGTTTACCGCGGCAGATAATATTGGTCTAATATATTAATAATATTATACTTTATTTTTATATCACAGTAAAAAACATAAGATGTGAATCTAATAAAAGCAAGTCTATAAGAGAGATTTACAGACAGGCACTGATTCTGAGAGCCTGATCTTCTCACACTGTCACCCTGAGATTTGAGCCTCCACTTTAAAAGGACCCACCTGAGGACCTGAGGCTGCAAAATGGCTCAAGTGGGCTCAAGATTTCTGCAGTGAATTATGTGTCCAGACCCAGACGAGCTTTGAAAGTGATGAGTAAAATCATAAGATTATTTGTAAAACATACGGGAATCCGATGGAGGAGAAGTCCACAGGAAAAGCTTTAAAAAAAACAAAGGTGCTGAGAATAAATCAGGGGCAGTTTAGAGGATTTAGAGCATTAAAAAAGAGGCGTGGGTGACACCAGCCAACAGAAAGAAACACTGCTTTCTGATGTGATGATGGTGGTGCTGATGTTGAGTCTATAGCTTGCTATCTACTGATTTAATGATGCTATAATGTGGGCTGGTTCTTTGTTGTTGGCTGCTGCTGGTCAGTGAAGGGTTAGTCAGCCTGGGGGGAGGGTGTCTAATTTCTTTTATAGTTTAAAATGAGTCTTACTAGACTAGTCTGGTCTAACCCCACACACCAGTCCGAACTCAGTTTGTGAAACCAGCCTCAGAGGTTTTTGAAAAATAGTTATTTAGGTGAAATGACCCTTTAGGTGCTGTGTAGCTGACTATAAATCAAGTTTTTCTTTCAGTCTGTCTGCTGCTGAGCAGCTCACGTACAGAGACTCCTTTGAGCTTCTTTTTTGAAAACAGCTGCTGCTGCAGCTAAAAGCGACCGTGCACATTATTGAGCCACAGGGGTGTTTACTCAGTGCAGGAACAGGCTGCTGTGGTCTGCAAACTGAATACACGCTGCCAGTACATTCAACGACACTAGATGGCACCATTTCCACATAAATACACACCAAAAGTGCTCACATGTCGGCCATCAGTTTTTGGGTGCATGCAGAAACTGTTTGTAGATAATAACTTCTCATTTATAGGCAGTATAAAATACATTTTATGACACACTATAACGTAAATGTAAGCAGATGATTTAAGGTAGTATGTGCAAACTGTATTCAGAACACTAACTGCAGATATTTATTCATTCTTTCACCGTTTGTTTCCCAGAACAAAACACAAAAGTCAAAGAAAAGTGGCTGAAAGTCCAGGAAGAAATCTTAAAAAATCTTCTGCTATTTTGCAATCACTCTGCAGACACCCGGTCCTGACCTCCTGACCTGATCTTGTGTGTTTGTGATGACATTAGATCTCCTCCTCTGTGTCAAAACAGCCACTTTTCAGCTTGAATGTCATTTTGATGACTGTGACAAATCAGGCCAGTAGGGTGTGTGTTGATGTGGACAAAAAACTTCCCCTTTACGGTGCAATGGCACGCTGCCACTCTCAGGGTCATTTAAGGTGACTGATCTCACTAAGACTGTACATAAAAGATGGACGTAGCCATTCTGACATTATGCATTTGCTTTGGAGTCCATATTTTTAAGCCGCAACATTATGACTGTCATTATGTTGGATTTTTTTTTAAGCCAGAAGTGACTATTTCTAGACCAGAAGGTGTGGGCTAAGTTATCAGCCACCTAGCTTGGTTAGCATAGACTGTATGGGAGCGTCACAGAGACACAGATACCTGCTAATTAGTGCTCAGTAACATCCAAATAAAATCCTAGAATTTCACTGTGCGCCAAAACTGGAGCTCAGACTTCTTGGATGGTCTGTTAGTCCAATTAACTACACAGCAGCCATATTATTGGTCAGATAATTGCAATAGAAATGCTCCAAAAGGCTCCAACAGCACAAATACCATCCAGAGGTCCAGTTCCAGGACTCCAATTAGCTGAGATGAAGGCTAAATTCAATGACGTTTTATATTCAGGCAGTCTTTTGTGATGATTTTATTGTGGTAATGATAAAAATAAGATTTATTGATCAACACTATTCCACCCCAACAGTCTGAATATCTGTATTATTCTCCATATGTGGTCCACAGTACACAACCTACAGGATTCCAAAGGAAGTCTCAGACACCTTTTACCCTTTTGTCTTCAATGACATGATGGGATTGAAAGAAAGCAGCAACAAAGAAGCCAGACAAAATCATGTAAAGGATGTCAAACGGGCACTGAAGGGACATATAAAAGAAGGTTATACGGTAGAGTTACTGCATTTGGGAAACTCTGCTGTTTCTTTTAAATGAATCAAACAGTTTTTAATTATATTAATTTGGTGATATGTCCTTTCAACATTTATTTTTCAGTTAAGTTCTGATTCTAAACTGTCAAAGGATGATCTATACTACAATGCTGCTCCAACTGACAACGACAAAGTGCACGCTCTGGTTTTTGTCATTGATGCCAACACTGTATCTCAGATGAACAAAGAAACTGCAAATGCAATAGAAGAAATCAGAGATGAAGCTGCTGAACTGGGTGAGAGCAGAATTCACTGTGTTTCTAATTTTTTCACATCTTAAACACAATCAGCATTAACTTCCAGAAAACCACTGTTATTAGTGACACCAGTGGACGTAAGGTGAACTGCAGCCATCAAGCAATCTTACGTTTGCTCTCAGCTCATGCTCACTTGTGCAGATTGTGTGCAACCTAGCATCAGCCAAAACAGTGATGAGTTATACACAGACTGTCCTGTTCTGTTGTTCTATTGTATGTTCTGTATGTCATGAATGCCTAGGTGTTGTCCTGCTGGAGAAATGCTGATACTGGCCCTGTATTTACTTGGCATTGTACCGATACCACATTTTGCAGCATCGCACACCACTAGTACAGAGTGCAAAATATTTGGAGTAAAGTATTTGAATGAATCATACGAACACAATTTACTAAGCAGACTAAGCATGCAGTTTACTGCAAATTGTGCTGAATTTAACACTGAAAAAAAAAAACATCAACATTAAGCCTGATGTGGCTGTGATAACTGCTGTTAGGAGTGTTCATTTATTTAGAATTAGAGGGGGAGATGTTATCAGCATGTAATCGGCGCAGATGGATGCTCAGAGCTGTGAGCGTGGTGCCAAAGCTTAGGTTCTGTCCTCTGACTCTTCACTGAGTCCTCATCCTGCATGTTTAGAGCTGAGAACCACATATTCCTGGTCCTAAATAATACTGGTGTTTTAATGAAACAGAGCTGAACTTAACGTGGAGCGTGGGAGGGAGGAGGAGGATCCTGATACAAGATCTAAGGATGGTTATTACAGACAGCCAGGTTAATGTTTCCAGTGAGCTGATGGTTTGCAAAATATATTGATTCTCCTTCAGCTGCCTCTCAAACATGAGTAAAACCTGAGCTCACACGTCCCTCATCAGCTCTGCTCGTTTTTGACCTGCTAACTTGTGCTGTTGTAGGTAGAATGTGGGTCATTGGTGAAATGAACTGGCTGCATCTTTGTGCATATAAATTAGTGCTTTGTTAGCAGATCACCTGCAGAACTTTCCACTCCCATCAGCTGATTTTTGCAATTGTGTCTTCACACCAGTTTTCCCCACTTAGTAAGCTAAAGTGTTCATTGATTCATTTGTCATGGTCCTGGGTTTTGGTCTTGTTTTTTTAGTTTTTGGGACTTTGAATTCTTGTTTATTATTAGGTCTTCTGTTTGATTCTTAGATTTGATTTTCATGATATTTTTGCATCTTGAGCTATTGTTAGTTCATAGTTATTTCCCTGAGTTTCCATGATTCTACTCCTCTGTGTTTCTCTTTGTTGGTTAAGTTTCCATCTCTGTCAGTGATTCCGTGTTTAGCTACTTCCAGTCTTTTGTCTCCACTGTATTTAGTTTTGCTTCCCTTGTCTTGTTTTCCCTGATTAGTTTCAGCTGCGTCTCGTTACCCTCCTGTGTTCCATTCCCTTGCTTACCTCTTGTGTGTATTTAAACCTTCAGTTTGCTTGTGTTCTTTGTTGTGTCATACTGTTCCCCTGACCTGTAGTTCCTAGTATGTTCCTTGTTGTTTTTCCGGGTTGGCACTGTACAGTCCCCGGTTCGCCTTAAGTTTAGCCTGCCTGTTTTCCGAGTCTAAGTGTGTTGGATTCTGTTTAGACTGTGCTCTCAGCTACAATAAAGACTACTTTAAGTTAACCTTTCAGGGACACCACCTCCAGAGTTCCAGCTAATCCTGCAGTAAAGCAGGAGGCAGAAGACGTGGTGGCCATAGGTGTAAGTGAGCCATCTTGAGATAAATGGTGTAGTCCAGTGTTGGTGGTCCCCCCAAAAAATGACACCAAACAGCAATTTTGTGTTAATTTCTTCAAACTCAATGCACTTGGGAAATGCCAAATATCCTATAACACTGGACCTTTATAAAGAGTTTTGACAAGTGCTCTTGACTGAGTCTTCTAAGGACTTTTAGAACACAAATTTTAAGGAAGTGGACTTCAGAACAATGCCTTTTGGAATGCATGGAGCTCAAGCTACGTTTCACTGGTTGCTGCTGAGAGAAGCATACACCGATGACATTATGCCATTCAGAAGATCACATTCAACACCTATATGATGTCTTTCAATGGATTCAGTGACCTCAGATTTGGCAAATGTTGCATTGCGAAGACTGAGGTCGAGTCCCTTGGTTATATCAGTGAGAGTGAGGTCATCTGCCCTCAGGAGAGTAAGATTGAAGCTCCGGTTGCCTATCCACCTCCAACCACCAAGAGAAAGGTAAAATCATTCCTGGGGTTGACAGGTTGTAACCAGTTCATCCCCAGTTTCTGCCAAGTTAGAGGTTCTTGGCAACTTTGCCCATAAATCCAGTCCCAGCAAAGTTAAATGGGTGATCCTGCTTTTGCTTACCTGAAAAACTGTGTAATTAGCTATTTTGCAGTATCCAGATTTCACCCAAGTATTTACTGTGCACTATACAAATGTCAGCCATTTGGCATTTCAGGCTTTAAAAAAAAACAGAAATAATAATAGGCCAAAAAAGTTGTGATCAGTGCATCTGTCATAATCAGAGACTGGCAGGACCCACGAAGCAGACTCAACTACCAGTGTGAGTTTAAATGAACTTTATTACTAACAGGAGTCTTTTCAACTAACAGTGGATGGAAGTTTAGGGGAGGTTTCAGCACAATTTGGTTCACCGGAGCTCTGCCAAAACAACAATTAGTGACGTTTCCAGGAGGTGAGTATGGCAGGTAAGATTGTGAATGAGTTTCCACAAATTCTTACTTGGAAGTGGCTACAGGTGGGCAAAGAGGACTCGAGGAGACCGGTTTGACTTGAGATACATGAAAGGTAGGGTGTATTTTCATGTTTGGAGCGAGTTTCAGACGAACTGCAGGTGGATTGATGACCCGTTCAATCTCAAATGGACCAATGAACCTAGGCTCCAGCTTCTTAGATATACATTTCCAGGGAGGAAAGCCAAACCTTTTGTCCAGGCCAGTATTGCAGGGCTGGGGTCCTCCGCCTGTCGGCGATCCGGCGATTCTGTTCCGCAGTTCTCAACAGAGCCTCCTTAGTCTGTATCCAGATGCGTCTGGTATCCTTGGGAGACTTCAAAAAGAAACAGGTTAGTAGCAGAGGAGGTGTGTGTGTTGTGAGCGTATTCAATCCATGCCAGGTGAGAACTCCAAGTAGCAGGATTGGTGGAAGCCAAACAACGCAGGGCTGCCTCTAACTCTTGATTTAATCGCTCAGTCTGTCCATTGGATTGGGGGTGGAAACCAGATGACAGACTAACTGTGGCACCAAGAGCATTACAAAATGCTCTCCACACTTGGGAAATGAACTGTGGACCCCTATCAGAAACTACATTGAGTGGGATACCATGGAGGCAAAACACGCAGTTGACCAGAAGCTGTGCTGTCTCAAAAGCTGTTGGGAGTTTGGGTAAGGCGACAAAGTGCGCAGCCTTAGAAAATCTGTCTATGATAGATAATATCACTGTGTTACCTTCTGATCGAGGCAGCCCGGTGACAAAGTCCAAGGATATGTGGGACCAGGGCCTACTTGGAACCAGCAGAGGTTGTAACTGGCCAGATGGAGGTTGGGAGAGGGTTTTGTTTTGTGCACAGACAGTACATGCTTTGACATATTCACGAACATCCCTTTCCTGAGTGGGCCACCAGAAATAGCATCTTAAAAAGGCTATGGAGCGACTCACCCCCGGGGTGGCAGGAAAACTTGGTGGTGTGGCCCCAGTGAATGACACGAGAGTGGACAGAGGAAGGCACATACAGGCGATTGGGGGGAGCAGAACCAGTGTCAGAGGTCTGGGCAATGTGGGGGTAATGAGAGAGCCTTTTCTTTGCTAATAACCTATACTAAATCATGATACTCCTTGGGAACCAGTGACAAGTCCGGAGAGTGTTCCTCCTTACAACCAGGTGAGTAAGGGGCAGATGGAACAGCAGATTTCAAACAGTTACTCAAGCAGTATTCGCTCCAACTCTCTACCCTGTGATCTGACCAGTTAAAGTGTGGACTGTGTTTCTGCAGCCAAGGATAACCAAGGATTATAGGAGTTAGTGGTGTGGAAAAAATGAAAAATTTTAAGTACTCACTGTGATTTCCAGAGAGGAGTAGATGGATGGGTTCTGTTTGGTGAGTGATTTTTGCAAGTAGCTGTCCATTAGGGGCGGTCACAGACATAAGGGTTGAGAGAGGATGGGTAATTATTCCCAGTTGTCTCACTAGTTGAACATCTAATAGGTTTTGCTCAGCTCCGGAGTCTACTAATGCTTGAAGCGAGTGAATCATGTCAGGTTCTGGTGCTGTCCAGCTCTTCATACCTGACACTCGTTGCATGCCTGCCTATGTGATGTTGACTGGTTCTTGTTCTGAGAGGTTGCTGTGGTCTGCTCTTAGGTCCACCAGCCATTTGGCGCTGGTGTTATGTGACACCACTTTCTTCCAGAGGTTCTTCCAACATCGCTCAGTGTCAGCTCTGTCTTTGTACTACTGTTTCCTTGTAGCTGAGAGTACACCCTGGATGGGTTTTGGTCTGCTTCTGTGGTCTAACTCCTCAGCCTAGTGCCCAGAGCTGTGAGCCTTTGTTTGGCAATTTCTAGAGCCTCAGTTATGGACATCTTATTGTACTTTTTATTCATACAGGCCCTGTCTCTCATGACACACTTCTGCACCTCTGTTGGTTGGCTAACATCCTTCTGGGCTTCTCTGATTTTGGCTTCCAGCCTTCTTTTCCACAGGAGGCTTTCTCTTCTTATACTCCAGTGTTTCTAGGAGTACTGTGGCAATGGCATATACAAGCTCATTGGTTTCACTGAAACTATTAGCAGGGATGCGTCAAGATTCTCCTCTGATGGGACTTTGTCAGTGAGCCGGGGGAGTCATGCCCTTGGTTGTGTGGATGCCTTGAGTCTGGCCAATTTATTTATTTATTTTTTAAGTAATTCTCTTCAGGGTCCACTCATTATGTCCATACTGCTCAGTATTGCTCCCATTATATACAGTGGTGTGTAAAAGTTTTTGCCCCTTTCCCGATTTTTTATTTTGTTTGCATGTTTGTCACACTTAAATGTTTCAAATCATCAAACAAATTTAAATATTAGACAAAGATAATACAAGTAAACACAGTTTTTAAATGAAGGTTTTTATTATTAAGGGAAACAAAAAATCCAACATGGCCCTGTGTGAAAAAGTGGTTGGGCCACCCTTAGCAGCAACAACTGCAATCCAGTGTTTGCGATAACTGGCAATGAGTCTTTTACAGCGCTGTGAAGGCATTTTGGCCCACTCATCTTTGCAGAATTGTTGTAATTCAGCTACATTGGAGGGTTTTCGAGCATGAACTGCCTTTTTATCTTTAAACTTTTATATGTCATGGCACAGCATCTCAGTTGGATTCAGGTCAGGACTTTGACTAGGCCACTCCAAAGTCTTCATTTTGTTTTTCTTAAGCCATTCAGAGGTGGACTTGCTGGTGTGATTTGGATCATTGTCCTCCTGCAGAACCCAAGTGAGCTTCAGCTTGAGGTCACAAACAGATGGCTGGACATTCTCCTTCAGGATTTTTTTGGTAGACAGCAGAATTCATGGTTCCATTTACTGCAGCAAGTCTTCCAGGTGCTGAAGCAGCAAAACAGCCCCAGACCATCACACTACCACCACCATATTTTACTGTTGGTATGATGTTCCTTTTCTGTTACTTTTACACCAGATGTAATGGGACACACCTTCCAAAAATTTCAACTTTTGTCTCGTCAGTCCACAGAGTATTTTCCCAAAAGACTTGGGGATCATCAAGATGTTTTCTAGCAAAACTGGACGAGCCTTTATGTTCTTTTCGCTCAGCAGTGGTTTTCTCCTTGGAACTCTGCCATGCAGGCCATTTTTGCCCAGTCTCTTTCTTATGGTGGAGTCATGAACACTGACCTTAACTGAGGCAAGTGAGGCCTGCAGTTCTTTGGATGTTGTTTTGGGGTCTTTTGTGACCTCTTGGATGAGTCGTCACTGCGTTCTTGGGGTAATTTTGGTCGGTCAGCCACTCCTGGGAAGGTTCACCACTGTTCCATGTTTTCGCCATTTGTGGATAATGGCTCTCACTGTGGTTTGCTGGAGTCCCAAAGCTTTAGAAATGGCTTTATAACCTTTTCCAGACTGATAGATCTCAATTACTTTGTTTCTCATTTGTTCCTGAATTTCTTTGGAACGCAGCATGATGT
>VUQI01058332.1:0-17336 GCA_015106735.1 Paratilapia polleni
ACTACATGAAGCCATAGAAGGACATACAGTTACAGAAAAATGTTGAACTACATTCAGCTTTATTAATCCATATACCTTATACATACGATCATGTTTACTATACATACGCATAGTAAACATGATCCAGCTGCTGCTATTGAGGGCGACGCTACAGGAAATGTCAGTGAACACGTCCACCGTCTCATGGATTAACTGACAGGCTGCTCTATGTGGGACTGGTCAGTACAGGAGTTCAACAGGGGGCTGTGCGGTCTCCATTCCTGTTCACCTTGTACACCTCAGACTTTCAGGGTCATGCCACCTACAGAAATACTTTGATTCTGCAGTGGTTGGATGTATAACTGATGGGCAGGAGAACAGAGCACTTGGTGGATGATTTTTGTGGAGTGGCCTGGGAGGAATCGCCTGTTTCTGAATGTGAGTAAGACCACAGAGTGAATGTGATTAATTTCAGAAGGAAGAGGACAGGATGTTGATTTGGTGGAGTCCACATACCTGGGCATCCACATCAACAGCAGGCTGAACTGGAAGACCAACACGCAGGCTGTAAGAAGGGGATGAACAGAACTTTCCTAAGGTAAGATCCTTTAAAGTGTGCAGCAAAATGCTGAAGAGTGTCCTTTGGTGTGGTCTGCTGGGAGAGCAGCACTGAATAAACTGATCAGGGAGGCTGACTCTGTGATGGTCTGCAAACTGGACACCTTTGAAACTGTGGTGGAGAGGTCGTCACTGAACAAACCTTTCTCCATCATGGGTACTCCTGACCACCCTCTGCACCACTTACTGGACAGGCAGCGGAGCACCTTCTCTAACAGACTGATTCAGCCCCACTGCCACAATATAAAGCTTTCATACCACATGCCATCAACCTCTAAATCCATATACAATACGGTGCAAAAGATTTGAGCCATGCCTCATTTCTTTATATTTTGCTTCCAAGGAGCCAGACTTTCTCATAAATTTTAGTGCTCTTGAGCAATAGTTCTCCAGGCTTTCTGAAAGTCTTTCAAGTTTTTTCTTTGGACATTGCCTGCTTTTTTCACTCATTTTCAGAGGAATGTTTGTTCATTAAGCCACTTAACACTGACCTATGAATCATTCAAGCTTAAAAAGGCACCTAATTCAGGGGATGAACCAGTGTTGTCTACACATAACGGACAACTTATCAAAGAACCAACTTTAAATTGTATCTTTAGGCACTTTGTTACTAGCAGCCTGTCACAAAAACACATTAGTTGAAAAGAACAGTTTGACAGGTATAAAACTGTATTTTTGCATCAACATGGTGATTCCCAAAGAGCTGTCTTGTCTGCAGTGTGTCCTTAAAAAAATTTGAACAAACTGGACAAGTGGAGGAGAAAAGAAGTGTCAGGTCTTAAAAAAAAAAAAAAAAAATCTACAGCAGATGAACAGTATCTGAAAGTCGCGTCCTTAAGAAATAGGAAGAAATCCAGCAAAGACCTGACACAGGACCTGAGAGATGCATCTAACCCTTCAGCTGACCCATCAGCTGTTCACTGAAGCCTCATCAGAAATGGTCTCAGTGGAAGGGTGGCTGTCAAGAAGCCATTCTTAAGGAAGGGAAACAGGGAGAAAAGGCTGAGGTATGCCAAATTACACAAGAACTGAACTGAACTGAAAATCAGTGGCAGCAGGTCTTATGGAGTGATGAATCCAAAATAGAAATTTTTGGTTCAAATCATTAATATGTACAGAGGTCAGGAGAGAGGTTCAACAGTGAGTGTCTACAGCCATCTGTAAAACACGGTGGAGGCTCTTTGGCAACAGCTTCATGGCATACCTGAACAGAAAAACACACAGTGGAACACTATCACTCATGGACTGGCCTCAGAGCCTGGACCTCAACATTATTGAAGCAGTGTGGGATCATCTGACAGAGAACAGAACAAAAGGCAGCCAACATCCAAAGAAGAGCTTTGAATGTCCTTCAAGAAGCCTGGAGAACTATTCCTGAAGACTACTTAAAGAAATTACAAGAAAGCTTGGCTAAGAGAGTTCAGGCTGTGTTGAAGAATAAAGGTGGTCATACCAAATGTTGGCTTTCAAGCTTGTTAGAATTGTACAAACTCTGTTTTTGCCTTATGCTTATGCTTGGACATGTTTCAATAAACCGCAGCACCTATTTCTTGTTCTCCTGGCCAAATATAAAGAAATGAGGGTGGCTCAATACTTTTGCACAGTACTGTACTTGTCTGGCAGAGAGGCATCTGCCAGATAATAATACTAATAATGATAATACACTGTTTTGTTTTTTTTTTTCAAGTATTTTCCTTTTAATTCTTCAGCCCTTACAGTTGGAGGACTGTTTATTTACTTATACGGGTAGAAAAAGATTGTCAAAGATTTCAATTTTCACTTTTTTTTCTCATCAGGAAGAAACGGCAACAAACATAGCTCTGCTGCCTGCATGTCAGGTGACTGTGAGGCTGAAAAAATGAAGAGTGTTAAAATCAACTGCTACATTATTACGAGACCCTAAATAAGCTGGAAAACGATAGAAGGAAAAATTTATGAAAGGACACAGAGATTAAGAACTTCCATCAAAATAGGAAAACTCAATAAGACAGTGATTAAAGACAACGTATACACTACCAGAGTACCTGGAAAGCTTCACACAGAGCAAAATTATGACTAAATGTGCCACAGTTCAAATACTTGGACCACCAAGATGGACAGGAAATCACACCACAGCTTGTGTCCGGTACCTTGTGTTGAAAATATCATGCACATTTTCTCAAGTGCTGTGCAGCTCTGAGCCAGAGTTTTCTGCAGGTCTACTTTGTTTGTTGGCCGCCTCATTTCAGATACACATATTGGACTTCTTACTGCGCTCCTCATGGTCTAAAATAAGATTTTAAGAAACTTTATATAAAACTATCAGACCGTTTTGAAGTGATTTCAGAGATCAATGCAAAAACAGGCTTCTCGTGTCATCTCTGCACTTTGCACAGTATCATTCAGCAGTAAGCTTTCAGCACTGAGTGAAATGGAAAAAACACCAGCGCTTTCCATGCATCTGTCCACTAGATGGCGTTTTTTCATTACGAGAAACAAAGAGGCGCGTCTGCTTTCAGCAGCAACTTTCAGCCAATCAAACCAGAGGATCATTACACAAGTTCACTGTTGCAGATGACTCTTTTCCCCACTTTCTCTGGTGAAGAATGAGCAGGAACAGTCATTTCCTTTGTAGAAACAGATACTGAACGGAGGAGGCAGAAGAGGAATCTGCATTGTTATGCTACCTATTATGTATCGTGTCTACACACTACACGCACACACACACAACGAGTCTGCACGAAGCAAGACCTTCACACACCATCATACCAAGCCCCAGTTTTCCAGATGAGCTGCTGGTAAAAAGTTTTTGAAAAACAGCAAATCAAGTTCATTGATGTTCCTCAGGAGGAGCTCCTGTCCTTCACTGGACTCAGCATGATCAATAATTCAGGCCGAGGGCATCCTAGGTTTCCACTTAGTGGATGAAAATAAAGGTGACAGCTCAAACTTTTCTGTGGGGAAGTTGAGGAGAGATTTGGTATTTTTTTTATTTTTTTATTTTTTTATTTAATTTTTTTTTGCAAAGCTTTGCACTGACTGGACACTTTTTTTGGACAGCTGGGCCCAAAAATAAAAATGTATTTTATTTTATTTTTTCAAGCTTTCACCTGATATCCAGTTTTAGATGTGAGGCTCTCAGGTGAAAGTGTACATATCAAAAGACAGGGCAAAAAAGTCTCTGTAAAGGTGATTTCAATGATATATTTCCCACTGTACAAAATCCATCTTTTCTCAAATACATCTTCCATATTTCTTATTTTGTGGGTAATTTTTTTCTATACATTGTACTTCTTGCATCATATTTTTCTTTTTACTTAACTCGGGGAGTTTAGTTTTTACCGCCCTTTTGTTATTTGCTTCAAAGCATATGAATAAGTGTCATCTGGAGGCCAAGTATAGAGGCTTTTTAAACACCTCTTCTATAGACTTTTAACTGAAATGTATTCAAAATTTTACATGAATAAAAAATATAAATATTTAGGTAATTTGCATTGCTTTCACCACAATTTCTCCAGCATTGAGAATTGAAACTTCTGCTATAAGTAGAAATCATTTCTGGGGTAAAGAAGTAGCTCGTGTTTATTTTCCAAGCAAAAACTGGCAGTTTCATGAATGTCACTGAAAACCAGTTTCCATTCTTCATCAGTTATTTTGCTCCCAAACTCTTCCCTCTTAATCTTCATTCTACCTGTTGTTGTTTCTTCTTTCCCTTGTAAAGGTTTATGTAAGCTGCCCGTTTTGTGTTTAATATATTTCAAAAGAGGATGAATACTCTGTTGTTCTGTTTGCTTTTTGACGTCTTTATGAGTATTTGTAAAAAAAACAAAAACAAAAAAAAAACCCCATTTGATTTGATATATTATAATGTTTAGAAATACTTTCAAAGGAATCCATCTCATTTTCAGTGAACAATGCCAAAGTCCATTTTTAGCCCATGAATAAAAGACAGAGTCATGGCAGGAACAACAGCAGCTGGACTTTCTTAGAGACGTTTCACCTTCCATCCAAAAGGCTTCTTGAGTTTTGCTGACTGCACGCCCAGGTGTCAAACCTCTCTTGTGGCCCCATCAGCTGTTCAGAGTCGTTAAAGGCACAAGTGAGTTTGACCCTCCCGGCCATGAAGTGAACTGTTAGAGTCACATACAGCGGGCACTAATCTGTATTGGAAAGCATGTCAGGACTTAATTGTAAGTGGCTTGCTGACCCTGATGTTGCTGACCACATAACTGGGGTGTTCTGTGAGGATCCACTTCATGTGTTTGGATTTAGCCTAGGAAGTATAATATTTTACACTCTGCGCATGTGCGTGCATGTGTGTGTGAGAGGATGGGTAACGTCCATATGAACACACACACACATCATTTGTTGTTCTGTATTCCTTCATAACAGAGGAGCAATGGTCTGATCTGTATGGCCTGTATGTGCCCCATAAGACAAACATCTGATCTGATTTTTCTGCACTGAAAGTATAACATAACAGGATGTGTGATTTGTGCTGTAACTGCTGCGGGATCAAAAAGTTTCAGTGGGGTCATTTTTCTCCTTCATACACAGTCAAAGGGGTTAAATGGTGCAGTCATCACATACCTTCCGTTAAGCGCTGCATTAACCGGATACAAAATGTGCGTAACTGCATGAACAGCCTGGGTGATTTCTATGATGATTTGTTTAACCTTATATGTAAAGGGACAAGGAGAAATGAGAGCTCAGCGCACTAATCACAATATTCCACTCTTATTAAATCGCCTGAAGGCCACCTTTAACTACCTGTGGAGCAGCCCAGCCCATATTGTTGATTTACTCTAGCTGATTTTAAAGATACAGAACACCAGGAAGCACTTGACTCAGTCCAGGAACGTGACATTAATAACTGCAGGGGCCCTTTCTCATCAGAGCTCTTATGGGAGCGGAGCTTTATTAGAGGCGATGCCCGAAGGGGGAGGGGCCACACTTTCTTCCCTGTCGGGGTTTGGTTATAGATAAGTATAAGACCCCCGCAAGAATGCCATCACATTGGAAAAAAACAAGTCATTTTCTCGGTCGAGTCAGTGACGCTCCAAAATGCTGCAGCTCATCCTGCCCGTTCTCCTGGCATCCTTTTGGACAATCTGCACAGGAGCAGGAGGTAAGTCTGCTTTCATTCATAGCTGGAGGACGTAAAAAAAAAATACCTGCTCATTTGCATTTTTAATCTTTACATTTTTTCCTGCCACTGTCACTCTCCTAAACAGAAAGAAATGTGAGCGAGATGATAAAAAAAACAACCTTCTAATGAGATCTTTATTTTGTGTTATTTTGTGGTAATTTTTCTCTTTCGGTATCACTTTTTTCTGATCAAAATCTGTCACTTGATCTAATCATACCATTGATGCATCTAAATTAATACACAATCTCCTTCACAACTAAACAGTACATGAAATGAATAATTCTGTGAGCGCAGCAGGGTGAACTTGTCTTTTTAACCTGCCGTGCCAGACATGGTATTCAGTTACAAAGTTAATATATGTCGGCCAGAAATTTAAAACAGCAAAAATAATTTTGAAAAAGAAACGAATAAAGACAATCTGCATAGAGCTGAGGGTCCCCAGATGAAAGCGAGGCGAACGTTCCCGCACAAAAACAGCACCAAATACCCGCTCCACCTGTCCTGTCCATCACGCCTCGGTAACACCGGCCGTCTGAGTGTGCGGGCTCGACAGGATCATCTCATCTGCACCTTGATATTTACACCGCTGAGCTGCTTGTTCAAGGACAGGGAAGGATACAGAGATCCTGCATCAGCTGAGCCCGAGACAAAAAAAAAAAAGGCAGAGCTGACTGAGCCGAGATTCCCTCGGAGGCTCTGCGCTTCGGACACCTCTCTCTCTCTCTCCCGTGCACCTGCTCGGGACAAGGCCGAGCCAATGGCAGACGTTTGCGTCCCAGTTGCCGCAGAGAGACGCGTCACGCGCAGCACCAGTGTCTCCAAATTCACAGCGGTGGATAGCGCCCCGAAGTTTGGCACGAAGACTCCCGCGGAGTCCTCAAATACGTCTTTTATGTCTGTCCATAGAAAAAAAAAAAAAATGACCAAATGTGCCTTCAGATCCAACGTTTGGATACTGGAACGGGCCAATGAAGTAATTAAAGGGACAGCTGCGATCCTTAAAATATACAGCATTAAGTGGGTGATCGCGTACTAAATGCTCCCCATCATCAGAAAGCTTTTAAACGCCTTTAACGTAGTGCTTAAAATACTCCAGTGATATCCTTTAAATGACTTACATGTGACATTCAGGAGAAATCTGGTGTGTTTGCACCCGTGCATTTATTCCATGTTGCGTGGAGCAGCTCTGAAAGCTACAGGGCCTTATATGTGATAGTTGTCCACTCCAACTCCCAACAGCCAGGCGCACAGATCCTCGGTGCATAAAAAGGTTTCGTCCCAGGAGTGCGCGTGTAGCGTTTGCTGGAAACCTGAACAGAACCATTTCTTTTTCTATTAAGGAGAAACAGACTAAAACAAATCTCCCTTAAGGCTAAATCTCGAACCGTTTTGGCTCATGAGTGGGTAGAATACTACTGGTCTCAGTCTCTCCTTTAATTTGAAACGCTTTTTAAGTACAGTTTATGTTTGTTTCTTCATGGCGCACACAACACAATGCCATGAAAAGCCTCTTCTCCGTCTGCCTGCTCTCTTTTCATTTCACTGCCTTTTGCTTTCTATTTGACAGTTTTCTCAGTTCGCCCTCTTGGCACAGCTCTAGGGTCTTTTGAAAATCATTCATATTGTTCACGCTCTCTGCGCCACACAAAAGATCTCATTGGTCGAGAATTGTGCGGACAGAAATCTGATTGGCTGAAATGTGAACAAGCGAGAGTGAGCCATAAAAATAGATACTTCCGTAATGGAGGACGTTTCTAGGTTTCTTAAGTGTTTGCTTAAGCAAAACTAGCAATAGTACTCTGTAAAATTACCCCTTGAACATATTACGTAAAAGTGGCATTTTAAAAAGTAAGTGAGACAAGTGCACTTGGAGTAGTACAAATAAAAGCACTGTTTGGTCTCTTATGAATCTATACTGCCTTGGAAAAATGATGTCTCTGGTGGATTTTATACTCGTTTCTTGTGCTTCTTGTTTAGAAAGCTTAGTTAAGTAAGTCATTTTAATGGGCAAATGACTGTAATGGATTAAAAAAATATATGAAAAAGTGATATAAAGTGTACCAGTATCCTAAAGCCCAGATGTGTGCGTTGTTGTTACACCATTAGAGAAAATT
Organism: Paratilapia polleni; assembly: GCA_015106735.1. Classification (NCBI taxonomy): domain Eukaryota; kingdom Metazoa; phylum Chordata; class Actinopteri; order Cichliformes; family Cichlidae; genus Paratilapia; species Paratilapia polleni. Next base: position 7,840 of record VUQI01058332.1, read on the forward strand.
TGACCTTGGTGGCTTTTTTCCACCACTCTTTCCAAAGAAAACATGAGCAAACATTATTTGCTTAATATCAGATCTTTTATCCGCTTGGTTTGCTGTCATTTCCTATAAATTACAGCTACTATCAAGGTCATGACTGGTGACTGAAAAGTTTTTATTACACAGTTCAGTTCAACTCCCTTCAGTTTATTTTAGTTTTATTCATAAAGCTTCAGTTCACAACAACAGTCACTTATATTGTAAGGTAAAGATCCTACAGTTTTAGAGTTCGTACCCCAACCATTAGATGATCCCCTATGACTAAGCACTCGGTGATGGTGGGGAGGAAGAACTCCCAGGCTCAGGGAGGGGCAGGCTAAGTAGTGGCACATAAGTGCATGGGGAGTGAAAAGAGGTGAGTGGAGAAGTGCTCTTTGCATCATGGGAAATCTTTAGTTATGGGCAGCATAACTAAGGGATGGTTCAGGGTCACCAGATCCAGTTCTAACTATAAGGGTTATCAAAAAGGAAAGTTTCCTGCCTAATCTTAAAAGCAGAGAGGGTTTCTGACTCCTGAATCCAAACTGGGAGCTGGTTCCACAGGAGGGCAGCTTAATAGCTGAAGGCTCTGCCTCCCATTCTACTTTTAGAAAACACAAAGAAGCCTGCAGTCTGAGAGCGAAGCGCTATAGGGATACAATGGTACTATGAGGTCTTTAAAATATGTTGGGGCCTGATCATTCGGGACATTGTGTGTGACGATTTTAAATTCAATTCTGGATTTGACAGGGAGTCAATGAAAAGAAACTAATATGAGCTGTCCATCTCACAGTTATACAAAGCAGCTGATACAGCTTATCTTTGTAGGACTCACACAGCTGTGGAACAGAAAATAACATTTTTAGCGAGAGCAAAAATCAAGCCTTGAAATTCATCATAATACTTTAATAAGTTCAGCATCAAGGCCACTGGGCTTAATCAGAAATTTCTGCATTATTAGATTTTTTTCCCCCTGCAGTGCCCACACTACACTCACATGCAAATTCTGCTAAAGGAAAAGAAAAAAAAAAAATCTATCATAAAAGACATGGGCATCTATTTATGTCCTGGAGCCATTGTAGTGATTGATTGCACCCCTTCAAATCCATGCCCCCCCTTCCTTGTTTATTTCCAGTGGCCATTATCACGACAGAGCAGGAGTAAAAAGGTTTACCAACATGGCAAAGCTACCGAGCTTCGACTTCCTTCACAAACAGACGGAGACGACCCGATACAATTCTAATAATGGAGCACAAGACCCTCCCCATATTTTTTCAATGGCATATGTGTTTTTCATAAATATTTGATATGTGAGATAGCTGCAGATATTTGTCTCAGAGTAAGGGGTGGAAACATGCAAAGCAATTGTGAAATATTAATAAACCCTCAGACAAACAAGTGAGAATGGGAACTCGCTGATGCAAGAGATCGGCTCTGCGTTTATACTGATAGCACGGAAAGATAAGACACAAACACTGACGTTTTTTGTGAATAGGAAGACAATTCGTGTATATTAGGGGGTTTTGTGTGGCCGTCAATAACAGTTGACTTAATCTAATAGGGGAACAATTCACTGTTTGCTGTTAGTGAAAGGACACATTTGTAAATCAAATCTGGCCAGACTCTCTCCAGATTACATGGCAAGAGGAAACATCCGAGTCTGCTCTCACAACAGGGTGTGTCAGCTAAAGGTTAACAGCACAGGGAGCTGACTGACGCTGTCACAGGCATCAGATTGTGCTTTTTAGGACACATATGAGACCATCTTGTCAATAAAACATTTTCTGTTTTTCAGACTGGTGCTATCAGTCCCAGTTTACCTGTGATCATCATTGCAATGGTACGTTCATTAAACATTTTTTAAATAAATCATGGCACCTTAATTTATCTGGGGGGGTCAGCCTTGACCCAGGAATTTCTGATGGAATCACTGATGCATTCATGCTCAAATGGGGCTAGCTAGTGAGAAATGCAGTCCAGAGCCAATCCCATATATGCTCTACTAAAATATTAAAATCTACACAGGCAACCAGTGTAGAGATGCTAAAACTGTGGTCATATGAACTCCCCTCCTGTATAGTGTGTTGTTACAGTGTTGTAGAATAATGTAGATAGATTGATAGATTAGCTTTGTAATAACCTACTGAAAAGATGCAACTAGTGAGAAGGAGTTTTTAAGTTCTGCAAGAGGAAACTGCAGTTTGTTGCAACATACTGCTGAAACTAAAAGAGAAGCAGATCTAAGGATTACCTGCATCAAAACACAACCTGAAATGATATGATGCTGAAATATTTGATCTGAAGGTAATATGAAGATGGAGAATAGTGAAGGACCAAGGATTGAGCCCTGTGGTACTCCATGCCTGTGGTCAGTTTAAAGTCTCCTCAATGAGTCATTTCAGCAAAGTTTGGCCACTTTCCTCTCCAAAAAAAAAGAAGATCATTAAGTATATGGACAAGTGCAGTCTCAGTGCTACAACCTCCTTCAAAACCAGAACTGAAAGTGATTGGTCGCAAACAGTTAACATTGGTGTTTTTCGTGTTTCAGCACCAGAAAACTGGAACCATGTCAACCAGGCATGTGCAGGACAAAACCAGTCACCCATCAACATTGTCACCAGAAAGACTTTGAAAGATGATCATTTGACTCCTTTCAAGTTTAATAACTACCAGGAGATCTTCCAAAGCACGATCAAAAACAACGGCCACTCCAGTGAGCTTACTTTCCATTAAAATTCAGCAAGACAACAACCTTTTGCAGCTGCTATGTAGGCTCTTCATGCTTGGTATGTGCTCATTCCAGTTCAGATCGAAGTTCCTCACCTTTGCACCATATCAGGTGGAGGTCTGCTAAGTGACTACAAGGTTGTGCAGTTCCACCTGCACTGGGGCACCGATGGAGGACCTGGCTCTGAACACACTATTGACGGGGAGCAGTATCCCATGGAGGTACCTTAACTTGGACTGAGATAGTGAACTGTTACTGTTCTGAACTACAGAAGTACTCAAATACTCATGATGACTCATGATTACTGAATAACAGCTCAAATATTTTGTCTACAGCTGCACATTGTTCACATGAAGAGCACTTATGCTGATCTGGCAACGGCACTGAACGATTTAAAGGGAGTTGCCGTTCTTGGATTTTTCTATGAGGTACCCCTTTTAAATCCTGCATCTCGGATCAAAAATACTATTTCAGACCTAAGTGTGAAAAATAAATCTTCTAATATGTGACTCTTGCTATTTTCAGGCGTCCAGCAGCAGAAATCGAAAGTATGAACCCATCATCAATGCTCTGCAAAGCATCCAAACTACAAGTAGGTATCAATTTCTGTACAAACAACCAGAAACGTGGCTGCATAGCTTTGGCACTATTGTTTCATCTGGGGTTTTTTTTCTCTCTTTTCAGATGACAGTACACCTCTGCCTTCCATCTCCTTGGCACAGCTGATCCCATCTGAGCAAAATCTCACTGCTTACTACCGTTACAAGGGCTCTCTGACCACCCCGGGGTGCACGGAGTCTGTGATTTGGACTGTTTTTGAGAACCCCATCCCTCTGAGCATGGATCAGGTTAGGAATGCACCAGATTTTTTAAAATATATATATATATTTCTGCCTTAAAACTTAATGTAAGGAATTTATATTTTATGTTTTATCAGTATAAATTCTGAATCCGCAAACTCACTGGTAATTACAGGTGTCAGATAAATTGTAGGAATAAAAGTATAAAGCAGCATAAAAAGACTTTACTAAAGTGTGAAACTTTCATGCATGTTGAGAAATATTAATACTTATATTAATTATATTACCTTTATGAACTCTTTCCAAAACCTGGAGCCTAACACTCATTTTAATCTCCTGCTTCTCCAGCTCAAAGCTTTCTCTAAGCTCCAGTTCTATGACAGGAAGCCGATGACAGGGAATTTCAGGCCTGTCCAGCCCCTCAACGGCCGACAGGTGTTCCGCTCTGGAGGTGCAGCGATCCTCGCCAACTCTGCCCTCCTCCTGGCCACCATCGCCACGGCGTTGGGACTGTCCCAACCCATTTAGATGCGAGGTATCCCGTGCTGCACTGCGACATCCATGAACACAAAAAGTTCTGCATCAATCCTCCGCCAAACCCTGGTTCGTAACTTCTTCATCGCATGTTTGCTAAGATGACAGATTATATTGTTGTGCAGGCATGACTCACCTGGTGTTTCTCCCTTATGACACAAATGACAAAGGCGTTCGAGTGATGCCTTATGAAAGGTGCTGTAAGGGTTTATTCAGAATTCATGCATGTGTAGTGAAGCAGTAGGTGTTATTTCAGCATTATGAATGTGCCATAAGTTCCAGAGGACTCAAAGTGACTCAACACCAGATCTTTTAAGCATTCACTATATTTTCCAGATCATTATCCTAAATGCACACACACCATATTTCTCTGCACGCTTTAGACCTCATCCACTTTGTCCAGTGTCGGGTAAATAAAGTTTCTGCTAATGCCAGAGTGCGCTGTGGACAGTATACACTCTGAGTGCCAATGTCAGCCCAGTGAACTGGCATGTGATGCGCCATTCTTAGTGGGGCATGGAGTTATAAATAGCAGAACTGAGTCATAAAAACAAGCTCCATTTCAAAGGCGACGGTCAAAGGAGTCAGCAGTTTGGCCTTTCTTTCATAGTTCAGGAGCGCACAGCACGGCTGTCAGGTGAACCCCTCTGAGCCGCTCAGTCAGCAGATGGTTTGGGAAAGGGCGGGAGGGTGAGGGATGTAAGGTCTCGCCTTTTCCCGCTAGAATCCAGTGTCAAGAAAATCTACAAAGAACAACTGCATGCTGATCTGAGAGCAGCTGCAATCCTTCTCCTCCCAGCCAGAGGCAACTTCAACCAGAAGGAAAGATGAAGATGCAGAGATACTAATAGTGGGTCACAAAATGGGCGACAGCATCCGTAGCTTGAGGACACAGTGATACCTTTGAGAACTGATCAGCATGTCTTGTCAAACCAGCGTTATCACTTTCATGCATTCCAAACATGAATCGCGTGAATCCACATGTTTTGATGTTCTAGATGTTTAAGAGGAGCTACACGCACAAAATAGTGCTTGGTAAAGTTACACGCACGCGGCTCAATCGGTCCGTTTTCCCAGTTTTGACACATAAAGTTCAGTGAGCTTATCATGACAACACGGGACTGTGTTCATGGCTTGTATTACGGGCTCTGGAACGCACTGAATGTTATCGACTGTGAATTACACCCCACTGAGTTCTCACTCATTTATTCGGGAGGACTCATTATGTATTCTAGTGAGAGATCTGCACAATTTTCCAGCAAGATTTATTGTGATGATCAAGCAAAAGGAATCTGTATATTTTCCATTGTTTCAGTTGCATTTCTATACTGTGTCATTGTACACACATGTATTTATATATGTACCGAAGGTGTATATTGATATGAGACTGCAACTGATATTTATGTATTGCAAAGTTTGTATAGTGCTGAATGCAAACCCACAGATGAAGCATCAAGCTGTTCATGACTAATCAAGTTTACTTGTGATGTTCAAGTGTATGAGACTGTCAGGTTGTAATGCTTGAAATAATATGGAGAATGTGTTCCAACTGAACAATAAAGTACCTACATGCCTTTTTAATGACCGTGTCTTCTGCTTGCGTGGGCACAATTCAAGCTACTTGAACCACTGATCAAAGCAGTGTTTACCCTCAGTCCTGCACCCCGTATCTCTGCACTGTGACAGCTGATATTAGAATACACTTTGTTGGCTTTGTTGTTTGTCTGCTGGCTCAGACACACAGACGAGCTTCTCAGTTTGCCGACCGATTCCCCTTCGGTCTGTACCGAGAGTCTGAGAATGCTCACAGATCCCAATCCCTTAATCCTTTTCTAATTGACTTGTTCGTGATGTTATAGACGCCGTTTTGGGCCAGAGTTCGAACAAGAGGTTGTTGTATCATACCTGGCTCACTATCAAAGGTAGCAGAGTACGCAAACACACTAAAACCTACTAAAACCTTTGTTCTTAATTGGTCTCTGAGACAGTTTGCAGGTACTAGCTGCAAGTTATTAATATTCCCCTCCCCCATTCTTTTGTCACTAAAGAATCAAAAGGCTTACTGTGACTGACTTAGGAAGACCTCTCACAGAGGCATGCATGGAGGCTGTGAGAGAGTATACACAAAAGCTTGAATGAAAGAGGCACGTTCATTCCCCTCCACAGGCTTCTTCTATTGGTTATTCAGTTAAGGAGGAGGGAGAGGAAGGACTGGGGATCAAGGGGTGGGTGCTTAATATCTGGCACCTTGCTGTCTTTTAGTCAACAGGACAGCACAAATACAACAACACCGTCTCCTTAATCTCTCCTCAAATGCCTCGAGTCCCTGGGGTCTGTGGGACAAAGGGCACTGTTTTCTCAGGAAGAAACCAGAGGCATCCTCATTTTGAAACTGACCAGATAGCCAGCTGCAATTAAAGGTCACTGGGCCGGTCTTTGTGCATGTGGTCAGGCGAAAAACAAACAGCCTCACCTTTACTGCCTCTCCTTTTCCTTCCTCCTGCATCTCAGTGTTGAAATCAATCCCACCCGGTCTGCTAATCAATGCTGCAATATGTGCGTGTCTATGCAAAGCTACAAGGGATATTTGTGACCCAATTAACTTTACTCTAATTCAGCCCGATAAATTAGTTATTGTGCTGTCAGTGATATAACTCAAAGAGGGGGTAGCTAATGTAGCAGTTGTAGCAGCAGATAGCAACCAGCCCTCCCTGCTCTTATTTTTAACTGGGATAGGAATCTGGAACAAGCAATCGAAGGAGCCCAAACATTCAATTCCTTTTAAATTAAAATAAGAGGAGATGAGCAGAATGAAGCTTTGTACCCAAAATACACACAATGGCTTTCATTCTCATGAAAGGACACAAACACGGCAAGGGACCATTAACTGCTAATATCTTTTTATGAGCCTCCTTTTCACTGTGCAGACACTATTACAGCCATTAGCATACAACTCCTATCAGTGGGGATAATATGCTGTCATTTACATGCAGTGGCTGACATCAGTTTACATGCAGTCCTGCCACTGGTGATAAGAAAGAATGTGAAAGCCTTTTGATCTCACAGAGTAGGGCAATCATTCGCTCCTTCAGTGAGGCTGCCTCTTTAATTGCACAGAAGGTCAGAGGTCATTGTGGTCTAACTTTACATAACACAAGGAGTTGGTATGTCTTAATTGTAAGCCCCGTGTGCATATGTGGCTGGTGTTTGAGGAAGAGCATCTGTTTAACAGGCGATGAAATCAGCTGCTGCAGTCAGTCTGAGTCAGTAAAGCAGACAGACCTGAGGCTGCTCTGACAGAGTCAGCTAAAGCGACAGGTCAGCCACTGTAATCCCTTTTAGGAGCAGCAGCTTTAGGGAAGTGATCTGGGCTAGTCTGACCAACCGTACACAATAGTTCATGAAGAGATAAGACAGAGAACATACTAACATAAGAACCTTAATCCAAAAAATATGCCTCTTCAGCCAGTGGGATAGAGACTGAAAATATAAGGAATAGGTTCAGATTTTAACAGTGTTAAACTGAAAGAGTTATTGTGCCTAAAATCATCCATTAACTTTCTTAACTGCTTATCCAATTCAGGGTTGTGGGGAGACAAGAGGTGGAGTACATCCTGGACAGCTCCTAAAACCTTAGAATTGAAAGAGGATGTAGTTTCTTTTTCACACAACTTCATGACTATATGTGTGTTCGGACTCGCGGAGACGCCTCAGGTCCCCTGTGGTGTCTGACTTGAAGACGTTAGCAGCAGATTGTTTTAGTATGTAGTGGCAAGTGGGAGCCTTTGTAGCTCAGACTTGTTCCTTTCCTTCAACCAACACACTGTCGTGGGTGCATGATTTAACTGTCACCAATGTTTGCTAGGAACACCCCCAAAACCTCGGCATCTCTTAGATGTCATCAGTGTTAAAGGTCAATATCTGTCAAAGGTCTTTAGAGCTGCTCAGTTCTCTCACATTCAACAGCTGACTACAAGAACTGACAGTCCATGTAGCACATGATGTATTCCAGCCTCAAAAACTATGTGAATCTTCCCTTTAAGGTGACATGAACTTGATGAACGTGGTTTCCACAGATATGCTGCAAAGAAAACCAACAGTATTTATGTGAGTAGATGCGCTCAAATGCTGCTTGTGAAAAAGCATCTCATTCTATTCACATATTAAAAGTGACGATAGTAGTATGACCTCCAGTTCCCCTGCAGGTTCTGGTTTCAGGATATCTGTTTATATTGATTAGATGGTATTATATAATATGTCCCTAAAAGTCTGAGAGTGTGCAGCATTGAAAGGAAAAGGCTTTTACCCTCCTTTTTTTATTTGCAAACCCTGATTACTAAGAAGGATACATGCTGCCCACAGACCTATGACATAAGAGCAGACTTTGTCCAATAAAAAAGCTAAGATATGGTAAGTTTACCTCAAGTAAACCTTATCAATGTAAATTTACTCATGAGGCTAATACTGAAGGGACAGAAATAAACTTTTACGCACAAAGTTATCTACAGGAAGCTGATTTCATGGCAGTTTTGTTGTAAAAGACACTTCATGGTGACCTAAAAGTAGATTTGGGCTGAGGTGGCGTCAATCAACAGGAAGAAGGCTCAGGCTGGGGGAAGGACAGTCCTCCTCTATCAGAAACAAAGGTATCTTGAGTACCAGCATTCACAAAGAGCCGGAGACAAACATGGAGAAGTTGTTCTATTTCTGACAACAATGTTATTTGGCTGCATTGTTCTCAGGGCACAGACCAGTCATGGGGTGAGGGGCCTTGTGGAAATACATGTGAAGCTTTAAGGTGACCCTGCATTCCTGGATGAACCTGATTTTTAACAGGATGGGGGAAAATTGGATGGGTGTATATATATATATTTGACCATATAATATATATATTGTTTTCAGTTTTTGTTTCTCTGTGGTTTGGACAGTAATTCAAAGGAAATGATTTGCAAAAATGTGCCAAAGGACAGAGAACTCGTGCCAAAGGTGGGACTACAGGACATAGAGCACACTCACATATCCTGGCCAAAGGCTGCACTTAGTAATAATCACCGACTGAACTCCCAGATCCTCACTTGCGGATGTGATAACACACGTCTTCTGTTATGTATTGTATGTAACTATGACAATCCATCCTCCCATCTTCTAGTGGTCCCACAATTTTTTGTCTGGATGGCGGCACACCCTGTTCATCCGGACGCCGCAAGGAAGCGGGGGGGGGGGGCACTCTCATTTTCCAAATCAAATTTCATGAGTCATTCTGACCGGTCACAATGACAGTGAAAGGCTGCTGCCTGCTGGTACATCACGACTAGCCCCCACCATTACCCACCACCCACCTCCTACCCACCATCCACCCTCAGCACCCCCCCCCCCCCCCCCCCCCCCCCCCCCCCCCCCCCCCCCCCCCCCCCCCCCCC
>VUQI01058334.1:9258-20638 GCA_015106735.1 Paratilapia polleni
TATATAAAAAATATTTAAAAAAAAAAAAAAAAGCCTACCAAAGGTTTTTTTTTTTTTTTTAAAACATTTCTCCACCACTTCTAACAGATTTATTCTAGACCTTTACTGGATTTATTTGGAAAAATAAGAAAGCCATGCTTCGACTCTTACAGACTTACAGACCTTTTGATGATGGGTGTTTAAATTTACTTTTTTTTTTTTTTTTTCATAAATCCACAGCTGAGGTCCATGATGTTTAATTTTTTAACAAATGATATTCCTTTTTGGGCACACATGGACTTGGTCTAAAACAACCTTGTCCTATATATTCATACTGTGTGTGTGTGTGTGTGTGTTTGTGTGTGTGCGTGTTTGTGTGTGTGGCACATGTGTTATCAGGTCTTTTGAAGGACAGAGGAATACACTCAACAAATGAGAAGTGTTGGAAATGCACATAAACATAACTCACTTATCAGACCCCCCATACACTCCTGTTGAAATAATGATGACAAAGGACTGTTTAAGAAAAGGCATCATACAGAATTTGAATTTTCTTTTTTTCTTTTTTTTTTTAACGTCTTTTACATCCTCATCAGACACTTTACAATAGAAGCTAAATTCTTAGCTCAAGCCTCAGACTAACACACTATGATTGGTTAATGTGAGCATATGTAAATCCAACCAAGTTAGAAGTTAGACTAAATATATTCCAGACATATGAACTAAATGCATGGAGACAAAATACTATTTCACCGTGTCTGGCAGTGTAGGAAGACCTGGATTTGGAAGAAGCCATTTCTACCTGGACTTATTCCAGAGACGTGTGAGTAAGTCAGGATGTGAATACTGTTGGTTTGTTGCATACTGGCTCTGGCTCTCAAGTATTTAATCACTCCTCCAGTTTCATCACATATGTTTTTTCTGTGGCTAATTTCTGCAGTATGTTGTGTTGTGGCACATATGTATACAACACCAATTGTACAGGTATTCAGATCCATGATGTTTTGTTACAATCTTCAAATTATATGTCCATCTGGAATGACTTTATGGCACCATGATGAGCAGTTGGGAAAACCCTATTTTCTGGACATCATGAGCATCAAGACTGGGCATGTTGCCAATGACATCAGCAAAAGGTCAAAAGTTAATTTACAATTAAACCACATCTTTGTACATGTATCCTTGTATAATGCTCACTCACTCAGCATCGCCATGGTTTTACTTATTTACATTTTTTTTTACTGGCCACTGGCCTAATGTTAAATTTGAGATCATATTTATTTATTTTCACTTTTCAACAAAGCTGAAATGTTTCTTTTACAGGTCTGAAAATGTCAGACCTAAAAATGTACTTAAGAAGTTATGAGGGATCAAAAATGCTAGAAAAAAAATTAAGTGACATAAAAAGTGCCAATTTTGACCCACCCCTATATATTTTGAGGGCCTGTAAAATGGAAAATGTTCATAATATGAAGGTAAAACATTGCAAGGTTTACTTAAATAGCAGAAAAAAATATCAGATGATTCTGAGAGGGTCAGGGCAGACCCATTCACTGATTTTCTATTGTATTGCAAAGCCTCTTGCTGCAAAATAGAGTAAAACGTTTAAAGATTAGTCCACTCCTTCTTTGAAATGTTCCTGTTTTAAAGCCATTTAATGATTATGAGGCAATATGAAGATTAAGGAGTGCCTTTAAATGCACATAGCTTGTATATCTTTGATGGCCATCAGTGATCCTGAGGCTACTGTAAAGAGTAGTAATTCTGCAGACTGGGACACAGTGTATGTGATCTGTGTATTTAGACTTGACTAAACAACAGAAGTGTGTCATTCAGGAAAGACAGCACAGATAATGCATTCATTCATAATGCATACAGGGTTCTGCCATGCAGCAGATCTAGAATGAACAAAACACATGCATGCAAGGACAGTGCTGATTTAGAGAGACAGTAAGTAGTGTTGAGTGTAACACATTACAAAGTTACTGTAATCACATTACATTTTTCTGGTAACACAGTAATGCAATGCATTATTGGACTAAATTCAGTAATCACATTACAGTCACTTGCATTAAAAAGGTTCTTCAATTATCTGCACGATGGGCAGATAGATTGAAAAAAAAAAAAAAACATCAAACCTGCCTTTTTTTCCTGTGCACTTGTGCTACAATCAGCTGATTTCCATTCTTATGCAGACTTTTGAGCACATGTTTCTACAGTAGAATCGCAGTGGTGATTGCTCTGAAGTCTCTTTGGGCTGCTTTTCAACTTTGCTTTGTGTTGTCTGCTTTGTGTTCAAAGAAAAATCATGTGTATTAGTGATGGGCATGAGGAGTACAGAGCACTAGTGGATGATTTTGTAAAGTGGTCTGGGAGCAATCATCTGTTTCTGAATGTGAATAAGACCAGAGAAATGGTGATCGAATTTAGAAGGAAGAGGACAACTGCACAGCCTGCGTCTGTCCTGGGACCAGGTGTTCATGTGGTGGAGGAGTACCTGAACCATATGAAAGTACCTGGACATCCATATCTACAACAGGCTGAACTGGAAGACCAATACAGAGGCTGTGTACAAGAAGGGGATGAGCAGACTCTGTTTCCTAAAGAAGTTGAGATCCTTCAATGTGTACAGCAAAATGGAGATTTTCTATCACTCAGTTGTGGTGAGCGCAGTGTACTTTGCTGTGGTCTGCTAGGGGAGCAGGAAGGCTGGCTCTGTGATTGGCTGCAAACTGGACACTTCTGAAGCTGTGGTGGAGAGGAGGTCACTGAAAAAACTGTTATCCATCATGGATAATCCTGACCATCCTCTGCACCACTTACTGGACAGACAGCAGAGCTCCTTCTCTAATAGACTGATTCTGCTCCGCTGACACAAGGATGGATACATGAAATCCTTCACACCACATGCAACAAGTCTCTATTAATACAATAGCTCTGTCTGGCAGAGAGACAACTGCCAATTAATAATAATAATAATAATAATAAAAATAATATTCACATTTTAATCTTCAGCTTTGTGATACAAATCAAAAATTTTCCACCTGATTACATAATGGCAAAAACATTTTAGTAACATGATTGTAGGAAGCGAGCCAAACTGGCTTCAGTAAATGGGAATCAAGCAACTAGCAACACTGGATTTCCTTTTTGCATCACCCAAAGCATGACGAAGTTGAAGTTCCAAGGCTCTGAAAATTGTGTGAATAAGAGTAAAATAGAGACAACTGGAATGCAAAAAAAATGTTTTGTGTTACCTTTGTGATAGTATAAAGGCCGTCACGAGCTGCTTTGCAAACATGTGGGCTACAAACCCCGAATGTTGCTTTCAGAAAAATTGGACAACAGCTTGGACACTATACATATGATGCCCAGCCCCAAGACATGAGTCACGCTGCTGAAAGCCTACACTAAAGGACATGGGTGTCTTCATATGTATTTGAGAATGATCACAATATACCATCTGTCATCAGTTCAAACACTGTTTCCTACCTTAATCAACAGCACATCCACAGGGGGCTCTCCTTTGGCACAGAAGCTGTACCTCCGCCTGTGTCTTTCATACATGCTGCCAGTTTCACCCTCAGCAGCTGAAAATCCAGGTCTTACCACACATGCTGCCAGTGAGCCATTCTGCAGGCAAAAGCTCAGCTATCACCCCACTCTCTACTGTCTCTCCTGACTGCAAATCTGTCAGAGCAGCAATGTTGTAAACAGCTGAGGGAGGAGTCCGGACGAAGAAAAAAGCTCCAGCTGGCAGTCTGCACAGTTGCAGGCAGTTGATTCACATGCCACCAAATGACAAAACTTCACAAATCAAGAAAACATTTAGTATATCCAATTAGAAGAAGAAGGAACCAAAAGGCTAATCCTATTCACTTAAACTGCAGTGCTTAGCCCTCCACAAACTGAACCAAGATCAGTGTATAGATCATAGCATTAAGAAATGTCCACAGAGTATTCCACTAAAGTCCATGGACGTCTCTGCTTCCTTGTTGCTGCAGTTTGGTCTGGAAAGGGAGCCTTCCTGCCCACATCTGTTTCTAACACCAGCCCCTCCTTCCATCTCTCCTATCCACCCTCTTCCTTTTTCCTTCAGGGCCTCCCTCTCTCTCTCTCATTCTCTCAAACTACTCCCATCACATCTGTCCTTCACTTTAAAACTAAGTCCCCATTGTCAGTCACTCTCTCCACTCCCTCCATCACAGACGCTATGGAAGAGCAGCAGATGTGGATGAATAGTTACTCTGCCTCTGTGCTGACATGAGAATAAGACAAAAACATTATTGTGGTGTGATAATGTCATAATGTACTGCTACACCCACATGTACAGTGCTTAACAAATGTATTAGACCACCTGTCATAAAAACGAGAAAAAACAAATATTTTAGAAATCTGTCAAAAACTTGTTTAAAACTAAAAATTATATGGTTATTTATTACGCAAATAACAAACTGAAACACCTAAATAGTCCATATTCACACATAATAACCAAAAAAACGTAATATTTTGTATTGCCTCCTTTGGCCTCGATAACAGCTTGCATTCTTGCTGGTGTTATTTTTATGTACTTTTCGACAGTCTCTTTTGTTATTGAGTTCCAAATAGTTTCTAGTTGTTCCCAGAAACTTGCTTTGGATGAAACTTTTGTGCGATCTATCTTTGAAGCCACTAAATCCCAAATCTGTTCAATAGGGTTCAAGACTTTGACTTGGCCAGTCCATCAGTTCCAGGACTCCAGATTCCTTTTTCTTGGTCAAATAGTCTCTGTACAGCTTTGAAGGATGCTTGAGGTCATTGTCTTGTTGGTATATGAACCCATGACCAATCAGTTTCAGTCCAGAAGGGATTCCACGATGCACCAAAATGTTATGGTAGACCTTCTTGTTCATGATACCGTCAAATTTCACTAATTTGCCCATGCTGTTTCCAGAAATGGAACCCCATACCATAATGGAATCTCCACCGTGTTTCACTGTGGGTGCAATGCATCTGGCATCAAAACGTTCTCCAGCTTTTCTGTGGACATAAACATGACGATGCTGACCGAAGAGTTCAAACTTGGACTCACCAGAGTACCTTCTTCCAGTCATCTACAGTCCAGTGTTTGTGCTCCATGGCAAATCTGAGGTGTTTCTGGATGTTTGCAGGCCTCAATAATGGCTTCTTAGCAGCTGTCCTTCCCTTTAAGCCTTGTTCCTTCAGTCATCTGCTTATGGTCATTCTGGAGACCTTCTCAGACTCTTATCTAGAAGCATTTATCTCTGCCTGAAGATCAGCAGTGGTCTTCCTTCTGTCTCTAGTACTTAAAATCCCGAGGTGCCTGACATCTGCTTCAGTCAGCTTCCTTTTTCTGCCTCTTCCTTGGCACATTTTGTAAGTACCAGTCTCGGCAATCGACTCCAAAGCATACTTTACCAAACACTGTGAGAACACTTTATGTCTTGCCCTGTTTGTCTCAAAGACCATCCAGCATCACAAAGTGCTTTAATGCAACTTTTTCCTTTTCAGTGAGTTCTCGATGTTTTACCATTTTGAACAGGACTGAGGAATTTCAAACTGAATTCACGTTTTTATACCCAAATTTGAGCCGGCACACTGGACTTTTTATGTCACTGGAAGTAAAAAATTAATCAAGCATAACATTCAACCACTAAAACAAATTTTTCTGTTCAGGAATGCAAGTAAACAACTGGAATTTGGCATCTTAATCAAAAAAATAATAATGTGCTTTACTATTCTTTCTGTTTTTATGTAAAACAGTAAGTCTGTAAATTCATGGATAACAACAATAATTCTATTTTAGCATTAAAAATATAATTTTGATTCACAAGCTTGCACATACTGGTGGATTAACCGTTACAGAAACATAAAAAATTATTTTGGTAATTATCAATACTGTTAATTTAGGGCAGCAGTGGCATAAACCTTACTAGGTTGTGGTCTAGTAAAGTTATTAAGCACTGTATAATCACTGCAACATTAGGGTGAAGTAAACATGTAGTATGTTCATTGTTGATCTGCCTCTGACTGCCATTTTGTGGCATGCATTTAGATTTCCACATAAAGTTTGCTTGTTTTTTTATTTGTTTTATATAACTGCATGTCTGAATGGGCAGGAGTGTATCTGTATGAGTGCCATATAAAACCCATAAAAAGTCTTAAAGGTTTTTTTTTCCCTCATCCACTTATCTGGTTTACGGTCATGAGGGGCTGGAGCCTATCCCAGCTATCAATGAGTGAGAGGCGGGGTACATCCTGGACAGGTCACCAGTCTGCCGCAGGACTAACACAGAGACGTGCAACCATTTACACCTATGGCCAGTTTAGAATCACCAGTTAACCTAATATGCAGGTCTCTAGACTGTGGGAGGAATCCCATGTAGGTACAGACAGAACATACAAATTCCACAGTTTGAAATCAGAACTCCTGCTTACCACTGCACTGTCCCCTTGCTAAAGTTAAAAATAAATAAACAAATAAAGTGAAATTTGTGGCTTTGCCATGCCTTTGTTTTCATATTTTCATTCTTTGGAATAAATTTTTTCTTGTGTTTCTGAGTTTTCACACTACTGTTCCCATAATGCTTTGGCTACACCTTGGAGAAAAAAGATGCCATGCACAGTATGGTGGATCAGTTGGTCAAAAAACAACAAATTTTTGTGTGTGTGCGTGCGTGTGTGTGTAGATGTTGCTGGTGGCGTCAGATAATGAAAGTCGTTAATAAATTAAAGTATAAAATGCTATTACTCCCTCACTGGAACATAGAACCAACTTCTAGTCAACAAGTGCAACCAATCAGCCCCACCTGTAACCAATCAGCAGCACACAAACACAGTGGTAACCAAGGTAACAGCCAAACACCACCCAGCTGTGACGCAGAGTGAGAGACACTCACATCTGGAACGATTTATACCTACTGCAACCACGGGGGGGCAACAGAGAATACATGAAATTCACTGAACTCCTACAGACGTGCGTGCTGCAACAGGAAGAGCACAAACCCAACATGGGTTTCAGAGCTGTTGGCTTCAAGCCTCCCTGGGTAGACATTCTCAGCAATAAATGTGCACATCAAATGTGTTACTGTAGCTGCAGTTAATGAACTCTGCTGTTTGCCATTTCAACCAATGAGAGTGATGAAACGCACAAACTTGTGTCCTCCAGATGTTGAGACCACTTCCATCCAAAATGTTTCATCATAAGATAATGGTGATAAAGATGATCCCCTCACTACACTGGTCAGGGGTTCAGGTATTTCATTTAATCTGTCACCTACCTGAGTCAGGTGAAACTGAGCCTGCTCTACCTTTTGCATGACTTTGCTAATACAAAGAGTGAGCTGAGGTTCACTGAGATGTGTTAGCAGAGCTTAGCAAACCTGCTCGACAAACAGAAACCACCTTGAATGTGGAAATAGTGGAACCCTGGAACCTTTAGAAACCTTACACACAGATAATTCAATACATGATTTCAAAGTTCCATTGTCTTTTTCATTTTGGCAAATACAGGTGAAATAAATAAAATAAAACAACACGTGTTAAACATGTGAATCAAAGAGACTACAAACATTAGCTTGTTTGGCTCGACGTCCTCTCTACAATGTAGCAAAGTTTTAGATGTAGGATCCTTTGAGAATAAAGCAGTGTCTGGCATCTCCTGCAGTTTTCTGCGTATTGTACGTCCCTCTTCCTTCCCTCCCTGACCCTGACATTACCCTGCATACACCCCAGGTCCAGGTCTTGAAGTTCCCATGCCTCCCACTGTGATCTGCAGCTCCAGGATAGCAAATACTACGTCATAAGGAGTCATTAGAAAAGGATTTATATGGTGTCAGAGGTGACTTTGGCCTGGCCTGGTCTGATCTAACCCCAAAACCACGGAGAGCAAAACTAACTGATGTTCATATGAAGTGTAGGAAGGAGTGAGTAGGTGGCATCATGGGACCTGAGTGTGGCACTGAGCTGGTGCTCTTAACTGGAGTCCCACAAGTGGCAATGGCTGTATTTGCCTTGGCTGCCTGGTTTGTGTCCTGCCTCATCTGCTCTCTGAGAGACTCCAAAAACCAAAGGAGGGGGTGAAGCTTTAACTTGCTCCCCATGACACCTCAGTGGTTCACTACTGGAAGAGCCTGCAATGATCACATCACATCTGGCCAGCTGCTTCACAAAACAGTGACAGGCTCAGTGTGTGTAGGTGAGACGTCTCCTTCTCTTTCAGCTTTCTGTTTCACACAACATTATGTCACAGTCACTCTCCTGAACAGAAGCTCACCTGCAGAGTGTGTGTGCTGTCCCAGTCGCTGTCCTCTCCCTTTGCTGCTTCTGCAGACAACAAAAAACATCAAGTTAGTGTTACTACACACCGGGTATGACAAATGCATCAGTCCCCAACAGTGTAACCCAGAAGAATGCATGTCAGAATACAAACACAAACAGCGCATGGCTAACATAGGGCCAGTCACTGCACATAGATTAACCCCAGCAAGTTCTGTGTGTATAAATTACGTATAAAAAAAGCTAAAATGCCTAGGCTCAAAGTGGTCTGTATTTAGCCAGCTATATGAGAGCTATGAAGTAGCTGCAAGCGAGTACATGTAGCTAGAGATACCATATCTAGAGAAAACACCATTGTTCATTGTTTGGTTTAGCATATGTATTCAACTCAACCACCTCCACAGTGGTCACTCAACCCCTTTTCAGGCTGAGAACCATGACCTCAGACTTGGAGATCACAGATACAAGCGGCAGAAATGAGCTTCCTCGGCAGGGTGGCTGGGCTCAGCCGTAGAGTTAGGTGGAGGAGCTCGGCCGTTCAGGAGGAGCTCAGAGTAGAGCCGCTACTCGCCTACATCAAAACGATCCAGTTGAGGTGGTTCAGGCACCTGACTAGGAAGCGTTGTAAGCACCTTGTAAGTGAGGTGTTTCAGGCCAGTCAGAGCAGAAACTGTCATTTTCAAACTTTATATAAATGACTGTAAAATACTGAGTAAAGCTTATGTCTTATTTGTTGATGAAATTCACAGCTTCTAATGTGAAGAAACAAGAGACACAACTCAAAGGATGAAGCAAAAACATGGACTTTAGAGCTCAGTACAATACATAAAAAATTCTCTCTGGATCTCAGTGATCAGTGGACAGGCTCAGGACAGCCATGCTGAGTAACATCACTGCAGTGAGTCACCAAAGACACTCATAAGCCACAACTGTACATTTGTCGCTCCATTTCACAGGTTCGGACCACTACTCTTATTTCAGATGCTTCAGATGAAAAACTGCTCGCTCCACATCAGCCACAACTTTACCTTTATTTACACATTGTTAGTACACATAGCAGGACTGCACGAGAACAGTTTTTTTTTTTTTTTGTTTTTTTTTAAAGGTCCACCATTTGTGATCACTGATCAGTATAGTGACTGTGTTTGGGACTGCAGCGTGCGCCTGCTGCTAAAAGCTGAAACTCACAGGTCATGTGAGAAGTGCTGTGTTAGTAATAGTTACCTTTTCTCATTGCTAGTCAGTGGGGTCAGATAAGTCAGGATAAGTCCACTCAAAATAATTAGAGAATAAAGTGGAACGTTTCTGAGCCAGCCTGGAAAACTGAGGAACATTGTGCATGTAGAGAGCTGCTTGAGTTCATTTATTGTAACTGGGAAGTATTTCTGAGATGATGATGTTTGGCCTCTGCTTTGGCTTTGAATTCATGCAATAACAGATTCAGTCTGCTGACTTTCAGCTCATTTGTGAACTGACTTTTCTTTTTTCCCTTTTCTTTAGCTCTGTGGTGCAACTCTGACTGTGAACAGAGACAAAACATTTCATTCCACAGCTACAGTGACGACACACGGCCCTATCTCCCAGTAAAGACAGACAACACTACAAACCTGTCCACCAATAATAAAAAACATCTCGTTTTCAAAAAGTAGACTCAGATAAAAACATCCTATGACCCGCCCTCCCTTGGTCCTTTGTCAGCTGATGTTAAATCAGTTATCAGGAACCTGGGTGCACTATTTGATGCCAACCTCACGTTCCAGGAACATATAAAAAAGCTGCCCAGTCCTGCCACTACCACTGTATTGCTGGGATATGATACATTTTTCAGTGACAGTTTCAGCGTCACTTAGACGATCGTTCATGCTTTGATTTCCCCTTGGTTGTTCTTTTGACAGGTATCGATCAGAAAATAATCACATGAAGACATGAGTCTGATTTCAATGACTCTACATTAATTAATGACTCATTACTTTTAGAGCCCTTCATGGCCTGGTTCCAGAATATCCTCAGACAGGAAGCTGCTCATTGTTTCTGGATACAAGTACCAAAACTGGTACATAAACTCTTTTACGATTACTTTTTTGAAAGATACTGAACCCTACCTGATGTATCCACCTCAGCTTGCATGTGTGCGTAAGGGTTTAAAATGTGTGTGTGGATCAGCTTGCAGTGTAAAAAGTGCTCTGAGTGCTAGGTGAGAGTAAAAAAAGTGCTATATAAGTCCATTTACCATGGACTGAACTAGGAGAGGGTAGCTCACTAACCAACCTTTGGAACTTGATAGTGTAGTTGGATTATTTACATGAGTTAGCCAATATAACAAACAGCTGCATCAAGAAGCTTCTAAGTTTAAACTGTCCAAAGACCTGTTGGCCAGGTTAATTGGTGATTCTTAAAGCAGCTGTCGTTGTGATGGTAAATCTATCTCTCTGTGACAGCCTGATAAAAAATAACTGGTTAAAAAACATTTGAGGACAGGGTATGTGAGCATGATAGAGCTGAGCCAGGGGTAAATGAGTCTTCATGCATCAAATGGCGTGGGAATAAACTGGGCCCACATGAATGTCCAATGTCTGAACCTAGTTGTATGTGTCTTTGTTCTATCAGAGGGCTAAAAATGTGACTATCCAGAGTTGGGACCAGGAAGCAGAGTTGCAGTCTTTACACACCTCTCTGCAGCTTCTCTCCTCCTGCCATCCCCCCAAAACCCCATCCCTGTAGAGACTGTGTCTGTTCCCAGACCACCAAAAAATAAACCAAAAATCAGCAAAAAACAAATTAAGCACAAAAATTTCCAAAGAAAGAACAGTATAACATCCTCAACTGCACCAAAGAGTAAAACAGTTAAATGTGGATTATTAAACATTAGGTCTCTCTCTTTCCCTGTTAGTAAATGATTTGATAATTGATCAGCATATTGATTTATTCTGCCTTACAGAAACTTGGTTACAGCAGGATGAATATGTTAGTTTAAATGAATCAACACCCTCGAGTCATACTAACTGTCAGAGTCCTCGAAGCACAGGCTGCAGAGGAGGAGTAGCAGCAATTTTCCACTCTTGCTTACTAATCAATCAAAGACCCAGACAGAGTTTTAATTTTAATTCATTTGAAAGCCTGACTC
>VUQI01058337.1:0-14019 GCA_015106735.1 Paratilapia polleni
ATAGGCCAAGAAGGCCTCTTTTGATACCAGGACTCACACACGACTCAGGAAACAGTACTGACCGAGTTTACAGTTTATTTGGAATGGGATAATAAACAGTTCACAGCTCGGAAGCCGGCGAGTCAGGTCACAGGTGTGTACTGGAAGAAGAGAAAGATGATTAATCAGAGAATCCACTGAGATCCACTTACTGGGTGAGGGCAGGACGAGCAATCTTACTTGGGGAAATCCGGTGATGCATAGGAGCCAGGGGTTCACTTTCTGGAGGAGACGTTGGAGGGAGGACAGGCAGGTGAATGGTTTTAGGAGTGAATCCAGTAGGTCCAGGGACGGGGAGCAAATGACAGGTGAGATTATCCTTGAATGGGTACGGGGAACTGAAACGAGAGACAGAGCAGCCACAGGTGAGTAACAAGATTTCTAACTTACTAGTATATCTAAAGGTAGCCTGATTACCGCACTGATGAGCAGACAATCTGGCGAAGGTTGAGGGTTCAGGCTGGTCCTTAAAAGTGTTTGACGATGATGAGGGATGCGGTGCAGGTGTTCTGTAGAGGAGTGGCGTCCAGGCTCCACCCGGAGAGGTGGAGTAATATCAGGCCTTGGAAACTCCAGAAAGCAAACCCAACTGGGCTATGACAGCGATGAAGTCCACATTTGGAGGTTAGAGGGGTGGTGGTGGAGCAAGTCACAAGTCTCTCAGCGCAAAAAAAAAAAAGAAACAGGGAAAGAGCAACAATTTTCTTGCAATGTTTTTGTTTTCACTTGCTTTTTACTTGTACTATCACTTGCTGTTTAGCTTTAGGCACCAAAATTATTTGATCATGGTGTGGGTTAAAATACTCTCCTTCACAACATTAACCCTACAAACTGAAAACTGATGCTTACACGGTTGGTTTATATGGTTGGTTTACAAGCATCCAAATATGGCGACTTGGGAGTGAATTATCGACTACTGCCACAAACCGGTGTGTCACGGGACCAGTGTCAAAGGCCGCCATGTGTGTATCTGTGAGATGCCAATGACTCTGATGTCCTGGGAATATGAATGGACAGCCATTTCAGAATTTATATTCAAACTTTGTCCGCCTCAGAGAGGGGGCAGCCCTAAAGAAATGGCATGCTGAAAAAATATCTAAAGCACCAACAATGACAGTACTTCCATAAGATTCAAAGGTACAAATGTACTTTTAGGCGACAAAATACAGTGTGTGTGAGACATCCCTCTTCATCCTCAGTATTTTGTTCTAAATCTCGTGAGTATACCCTTCAGCATCAATTACATTCAGGTTTCACAGTTCTCAAAGTTTGTGCATATGAACATAGAGCCCTTGCTAATGGAAAAATTACATAGGCAATACAACTTGAAAAACAGACACATAAGACACCCACACACATCTGCACATATGCCTATAAATCTGTTATTTCTAAAGGAAAAACATGTTGACAAATTCTTTGGTCATGTCTATTATAACACCTTTTCCCTGCAGCAATATGTGAAGAAGTCATCATTGCCTCAGATAAAATAATGCACGAGATGAAGAAAAAACAAACCAAAATAAAAAAAACCCACATGGACAAATATAATAAAAAGAAAGAACCAGGGACTAAATAACATTGTGTTTGTTTCTCATGGCCTCCCCCCTTCTTCTCTCTCAGCTATCAGCCCTTTGCTCCTCAGTCTTATTATCTTGGTCTTGGGTCAGCGAAGGATAATACAACCCCAGTCTGAGAGATAATACATCTCCGGTCAGCCCTCACTTCAAAACAAACTAACAAGCTCCGCAGACAGATACACTTAGTTGGTCCATGAAATTCAAAACGACACAGAGCTTGAGCTGAAGCGGCGCCCGTCATCGATCGATTCATTGTTAGTGAGAGCATCTGTGGAGAGAAAACAGAGGTGCAAATTCACAGTCAGGAGACAGAAGGAAAAACTTCTTCTTTCTTTTTTTTTTTAACTCAAACATGGAATGGTGTTCTTGCTGCGCTCTACTTCTCCGCAGCGCACAAACAAATAAAAAGCAAATGAAGAATAATGATGCTGAATGAAGACTACGCCACACTGCGGTTCCGCTTTTCCCCAAATCACTGACATCTGTGTATATTCCTAGAAAACATTATGTTTTGGATCAACACAAAGGCTTTTAATACTCTCCAGCCCACTGTTTTTGCTTTTCTTAGTGTGCAGTTCTCAGACATTTGCTTAAAGTTGCTTTACTCACTATTCTTTACATTTGGAGCACAGGGTATTACATAAACTGATTTTGCATGATGTGAAATGTGTCAGGTGGTGCAAATCTGTGTTTCCAGTTCAGAACCCACAGTGATGGTGTCTGCAGAGACAAGTCACAAACCCAGATGCTGCAACTACATGTATATGTATATGTACATGTTTACATAGTCACTAGTTTCAGGGTCCCTGTAGTCTGTGTCTCTTGGCCAGCAGGAACAAGGCAGTAAGCTACTATTTTGGTTAGGTCAGCAATCACATGCTTGCCCAAGTGCAGTTGTGGTTTGCACAGTGACGCTGCTAAAGAGACACATGCATCTAAACAGCACCTGCAAGCTAATGAGCTAGCTAACACAGAATGCATCATAGAAGAAAGTTGATGCTGAGGTAGCTTAAATCTTTACTCTGAGTGGCCCTTGTATCTATGTGCCATGAGAACTTGCTGGTATGTGGATTTAGAGACTTAAGAAAGTCACTGACAGTGTTGCCATCTCCTCTGTAAGGAAAGTAGCCACTGGCTGTCCTAAAAGTCGCTAGAAGTCGCTAAATGACGTAATCACCTAATTTGCCTAATTGACCATGTGTATGTAATTGTAATGGACGCTGTAGGACAGAGGCTTTATGTGAAAAGGCGGAGACATATTATCGATATCTTTTGAATTAAACAGCTACACCATCAGGTAGCTTGACTAAACAACTCAAAATAAAGAAATGAAGCCTCCAGGTGGGTATTCCAATAAGGATATGATGTGTTTGACAGCTTAAGATTTTAACCATGGTCAACTTTTGTAGCAAAAGTGTTTCAGGAACATTTTCTAAAACATACTTCAGAATTAAGAATGAAAACACTAGACCAAAAAGGACAGAATAATATTTTCAGATGCGACAATTTGTTGACTTTGACTCTAACCTGATCCATTAAAACAGGGTACACATGTAAGAGAAACACTTTCACATTAAGAATGCAGCTCCTCATTGACATTCCTCATAGTTTCCTAAAATGGTCCCTGATGCTGCAGTGTGGGCTCTGAGGACTGTGCAGCACCAAGGTGAGAATGACAAGAAAAGTGAGTTTTATCTCCCTGCATTGATTAAATAAAGGTCAGAACATTTATTTTTAGAATCATTACACACTCTGAAATACTGATGCTGAATTGATTTTTTTTTTTTTTGTTTGTTTCAGCTGGTTCTGATTGATGAATGGCGCCCATTGGTGATGCTGGTCATAGTGTCTGTGTCGTGGCAAGGATACAGCGAGCCAGACGAGTCTCCACTGATTTCGCATCAATTCTTCTTCTACTAAAACTGCAGCTATGTAGAGAAATGACAACAACATTCATCATTGTCTTAGTTGCTTAAAAGAACAGAGATGAAATAAAAGTTTTCGAAGTGCAAGAGCATTATTGTGTCTGAGTCTGGATGTGTACGCTGAGCAGAGTCTGGTGAAATGCTGGGAAACGAGCGTGGTGTCTGCACATGTTAATGTTAATGACTCGAGAGGTGACTAATCCTTTTTCCCAGCATGAAAGGATTACACACCTAGAAACAGGTAGGAAGCATTTTGACATTTGAAGTGCCTGGAAGGTAAGAGGATGAAGATTTACTCTGTGAGAAGCTTTGGCAGTGGACCAAGTTTAGTTATCTAATCACTGAGCTTTTATTCAATGAGCTTAACTAAGTAACTAAAATGTTACTTTCTTTAGCAAATTCATCTTTTTTAGGTGCCATTATTGTCATATTTTTAGCAGATTTTTTAAGTGGCCAAATGAATTTGAGTTTGACAAAGTATGTCTAAGTATAAGTAAGCCTAACATAACTGAATAGAAAGAATTTGATTTAAAGCACTTAATATTGGATATATTCTCAATAGATGCTTGGTTTTTAAAGAATAAAAATCCCTAAAAATTACATTTTTCATGGCCTTCAGCAGATTATCCCCTTACTTTGCTGCACTAATGTACATTTGTACTTCAGGGTTTGGTGCAAGGTCTAACGTGAGCAATAACTTACAGTCATGTGAAAAAGAAAGTTTTCACAGGAATCTATGCAGTGCTGTGGAAAACTAAGAACACCGCATGATTCAGTAGTTTGTAGAACCACCCTTAGCAGCAATAACTTGAAGTAATCTTTTTCTGTATGACTTTATCAGTCTCTCACATCGTTTTGGAGGAATTTTGGCCCACTCTTCTTTTTACAATGTTGCTTTAGTTCATTGAGACTTGCAGGTATTTGTTTGTGCACAGCTCTCTTTAGGTCCCACTACAGCATTCCAAATAGGTTGAGGTCTGGACTTCAACTGGGTCATTGCAACATATTGATTCTTTGCTTTTTCAGCCATTCTGTTGTAGATTTGCTGGTGTATTTGGGGTCATTGTTCTGTTGCCTGACCCAGTTTCAGTCAAGCTTCAGCTGGTGGACAGATGGCCTCACATTTGACTCTAGAATACTTCGACTACAAACTCCTCTGTATACAACTGCAACCGCAAGGGGTCCAGGTCCTGTGGCTGCAAAACAAGCCCAAATCATCACCCCTCCCCCACTGTACTTGACAGTTACTATGAGGTGTTTGTGCTGATATGCTGTTTGGTTTTCGTCAAATGTGGTGTTGTGCATTACGGCCAAACATCTCCATTTTGGTCTCATCTGTCCAAAGGACATTGTTCCAGAAGTCTTGGGGTTTATTCAGATGCAACTTTGCAAATCTAAGCTGTGCTGCCATGTTCTTTTTAGAGAGGTTTTCTCCTGGCAACACTTCCAAACAAGCCATACTTGTTCAGTCTTTTTCTAATTGTGCTGTTATGAACTTTAACATTTAACATGCTAACTGAGGCCTGTAGAGTCTGAGATGTAGCTCTTGAGTCGTTTGCAATTTCTC
Source organism: Paratilapia polleni (assembly GCA_015106735.1). Lineage (NCBI taxonomy): Eukaryota > Metazoa > Chordata > Actinopteri > Cichliformes > Cichlidae > Paratilapia > Paratilapia polleni. The sequence goes on from VUQI01058337.1 coordinate 5,109, forward strand.
TGAGCATTGCACGGTCTGACCTTGGGGTGAACTTGCTGTGACGTCCACTCCTGGGAAGATTGCGGCATTGTGTTAACACACACCTGAATGCTCCAGACCAGCAAACTGCCAAAAGTTCTGCTTTTATTGAGGTGCTGACACTTGCTGATGATCAGTTAATCAAGTGCATTTTATTAGCAGCACCTGGCTACTACTTACCCTTTTAATTCCAATAGAAGCAATAAGGGTGTACTTGGTTTTCACAGGACTGCATACATAAACATTACTAGTATCGGCCATTTCATCCACCCCATTTCCTCAAATAGTGACCAGGGTCTTTATTTACCTGAAATGCAGAAGATATCAGACTTTATTTATGAATTCTTCTGTAATTTGTCATATTTTAGTCTAAATGATTGCTTGACTCACCCTCAGTTATTAAATTGCACTGTTACCACTCCAGCAAGCATTATAAGTCTAGCTTCTGTACACAATCTTTTCTATTAAGAAGAAACATACAAGTCGTTATAACATTTTACCTAATGTCCTGGAACTTCCTCTACACCCATTAATTAAAAAAAAAAAATCAAGTAGTTTATGCATCTATTTTTTTGTCTTAAAATATACATCTTCCCTTGTTTTTACCAGTGCTTGGCATGAAATAATGTGCTGCCAAGAAGGCGGTAATGCTTTTAAAAGCCGTTTGCCAGAAACCATTAAACAAAAATAGAAGAACACATTACTACCAGGCGTCAGAAAGACAAACTGTGAGATTAGATCATACTGTACAAACTGGAGAATCGCGCAACTCCAAAGACAACGATAGATGCCAGAAAGCTCTATGTGGAATCCTTCAAAAAATAAACGTAAATGAGTTCCAGTGGAAACTCTGTCAGGTAAAGCTAGCATGTCACAAATCTGCCACTGTGCACAGTCATTTGACAGCGGTTTGGGTGGGTGGGGCATCTTCGCAGTATAGTCAGATAGTACCCATTGAAAATACTTAACCAAAGCTTAACCATTTTACATTTAAATCCCTTGCATTTCATGCATCCATTTTCTTAACTGCTTGTCCAATTAGGAATTGTGGGGAGGCTGGAGCCTATCCCTGCTGTCATTGGGCGAGAGGCAGGGTACATCCTGACCAGAGGCAGACAAACATTCATGCTGACATTCACACCTACAGCCAATTCAAAATCACCAATTAACCTAACAAGCATGTCTCTGGACTGTGGGAGGAAGCCGGAGTACCTGGAGAGAACCCACGCAGGCACAGAGAGAACATGCAGACTCCACACAGAAGGCCTCCAGCTGACTGGCCACAAATCCCTTGTTTTAAAAAGGCTTTTTTATTATGAAACCTTTTCAGACATACCATGTGGAACAACAGCCGGACTGAAGTGCTTTATCTCTAGACTGTATATGAAGGCCAGTCTTAATTTTTTTGTGTCGACCATGCGCCCAACCATTATCAGAGACATTCATTGATTTCCTTTTTTTTTTTTGTTTAATAAATATAGTATTTATTCTGTAACATAGCATTAGGTTGAATAACTTTATCTGCAAAGTTACTTTCCATCTTCAAACTGCTATTTGACTCTGACAATATAGAAAAATCTGCTCACCACAAATTAAAGTTAAAGAATTGTGATGTTTTCTATTAGGATGAGGGTTTTGGTTAAAGGTTGGGGTTAGGTATCTAATGGTGGTTGCTGCTCAGCTAGTAGAACTGGATGTCCACAAAGATTACAGAGTTAATGGTTTGACTCCTTCTGCTCACATGCCGATATGTCTTTTACTTTGTTTCCACTCATAGGACGTGAGTTTGGAGCAAATTAAGCCTGGTTACCTTTTCATTACCAGCTTGCATTTAGAGAGGTTTTTAAACTGAACATTAGATAGCATTACATGGTTTAAGTTTGGCAATTTCTGCAGCAAGAAAATAATGGCAGATAGAATCTCCTAGATGCACCTGCCAATCATCTGTTGCCTGTAACCCTCCCATAGCCACTGATGTGGGGGAAAGCTTTTACTTCCAGTAATCTATATTAGGCACCAGCATGTGTCAGTGGAATAGCAGTTATTTAAGAAAGGTTCTGCACTCCACACTGCTTCGGATGGTTCGCCACCACCTTGCATCGTTGCTCACTGTGCATGTGAGCATCAGTGTGTGTGTAGATGTGTGAATGAGCTGCAAATGTTTTCTCTCCATTTGCACTGAAAAGAAAACAGATATTCTGCACACAAATATCAGCAGCTCATATCTGTGCCACGTGTTATAATGTGTGAACACCAACCTGTTTACTCAGTATTCAAAGACTATTTTAGTCTATGGAGAGTCCTTTTAAAATTCTACACATATTCCTAATCTTACCGATCTGCAAGGGGACAAAGTCAGATAGAAGCTATTAAAGCACGTACAAATAGATAAGAGATTAAAGTGGCAAAGAAAAAAAAGAAAAGAAAAGCAGGAACCCAAAGTGAGGGATGAGCACATGGTCAGACTGCTGAGCAGAGGTGATGAGAAGAGAGATAATAATGGACAGCAGAGAAAATTAGATGTGGGGAGAAGACGGGGAGATGAACAGGTGAAGTGATGCACTTTAACTGTCCTCACAATCACTCAAACTTGTTTCAAGTTTGCGTTCAGGGCATTTTAATACTTTGTTGCAAAATGTGTGACAAATAAATAGAGATATGACAGGAAAAAATCAAAAACAAAAATCAAAAAAATCTTGTGAAATGTTTTCCAGCAAAGAAACTGGCAACATACAGAGAGATGGGAAGGAGGAATATTAGGAAATGAGGATCTGCATTTCACAAGAATTCATAAACACTAATCTACAGTGGTGTGAAAAAGTGTTTGCCCCCTTCCTGATTTCTTAGTTTTTTTAATATTTGTCACACTTAAATGTTTCAGATCATCAAACAAATTTTAATATTAGTCAAAGACAACCTGAGTAAATACAAAATGCAGTTTTTAAATGATGATTTCATTTATTAAGGGAAAAAAGATATCCAAACCTACCCTCTGTGAAAAATTAATTGCCCCCTAAACCTAATAACTGGCAAATACTTTTTCACAGCACTGCATATTTAACAGTGCTTCATCAGATCAAGATAAGGACTTTAATGAAAAGGACCAACAGTTACAAAAAGAAAGAGCCAAAAATGGGATAAGAAAGTGAAAAGAAGAGGGAAAATATGTGCTATAAAAAGGGTCCAGACAGAATAAGTTGGTGGCAACAAGTGGAGAGGTTAGACAGTGAAATAGAGGCACGGAAACACAGGTGGATAAAATATAAAACAGATAAAGGCAAGCAGACAGTCCAGATATTTTTGCACTAAAGACATGTACAGCCTCATTCCCTCAATTCAGAGTAACCACTCATATCTAATTTCTGCAGTCAGTTTTCCAGCCCCGACATGAACTGACAGCGACACGTGTGGGCACAGCAACAATAACACAAGATGTCACATCTGTTTTTCTACCATCGCTTCCCCCGACTTGCACTCAAATGCATTTCAGTTCTGGTATCTGCCTCCAGCTGGGCGGGAGGGTTGAAGCAATCTCCTCAAATACCGAGAAAGTCAGCTCCCTGCTTCAGTCAAATGTGTTTTAAGCTAATGCCAAATCTGTGGCATTTCACTTAAAGGTGAATGATGTAAGGTTTCGTCTTGCCAGTGCTTTAAATATCCATGTTCAGGCATTTAAATACATTTACCTACATGTTGGCTGCATACCTTGGCATCCTTTTTTTTTTTCTAACCTTTAATCCACTTTTCCAAAGATTAGATCTGGTTAAAATGAGTAGGTGGGTGGAGGAGGGGGAACTGAACACTGATCTCATCTCTTCAGTTATGTCTTTATGTTTGAGGGGTAAAGAACATTCAAGTTTCAAATGGGTGAGGGGATTAAAAATGAAGTCATGTGCCAAAAACTGCAGTTCGTCTAATGGCCACCTGAAGCCCACTTCAAAAGCAGGTCAATCCCCATACACTTCCATGGTAAAATCCCCAAATTTACAGCAAAGATAAACATGTTTACAGCCTGGTACAGTCACTTGTTTTGATTTCTATAGTTAATTCTGCTGCTTGTGATAACTGTATGGGGAATTAATTTATATTAATCATCTATTTAAATTCTATGAAGGCTGATGTATAATTAAGGGTGTGGCTGCTTTGAGTTGCAGCTATGGCTATAGGTGCTATAGCAGCCCCAAACCATGACAGAGCCTCCATGTTTTGCAGATGGCTGTAGACACTCAATGTTGTACCTCTCTCCTGACCTCCTCCGTACATATTCACAACAATTTGAACCAAAACTTTCAAATTTGGATTCATCACTCCATAAGACCTGTTGCCACTGATTTTCAGTCCAGTTCTTTCAATTTGGCACACCTCAGCCTTTTCTCCCTGTTTCCCTTCCTTGAGAATGGCTTCTTGGCAGCCACCCTTCCACTGAGATCATTTCTGATGAGGTTTTGGTAAACAGTAAATGGGGCAATTGAAGGGCCTGATGCATTTCTCAGGTCCTGTGTCAGGTCTTTCCTGGATTTTTTCCCTATTTCTTAAGGATGTGACTTTCAGATAGTGTTTATTTGCTGTAGATAATTTTTAAGCCTGACACTTTTGTCCTCCACTTGTCCAGTTTAGTTGTATTTTTTAAGGACACACTGCACACCATTCCGAGATATTCCAATTTTTCTCTTTGGGAATCACCTTGTTGGTGCAAAAATACTATTTTATGCCAGTTAAACCTTGTTATCTTTGGCATTTTCCATAGATTCAACTTAAGAAATGGGAACAAATTACAGGCTGCTACTAACAAAGTCCCTAAAGATACAATTTAAAACTGATTCTTTGCTAAGTTATCTGTTATGTGTTGACACAACACTGGTTCATCCTTTGAGTTAGTTGCCTTTTTTATGCTTGAATGATTGATAGCTGAGTGTTAAGTGGCTTAACAAACAAGCAAACAAACAAAAAACATTCCTCTGAAAATGGTCAGGTACAAGGACTGGACTGGAAATGAGTGAAAAAGCAACCAATGTCCAAAGAAACACATTGAAAGACCTTCAGAAAGCCTGGAGAATTATTAAAGACCAAATACAAGAAAGTCTGGCTCCTTGGAAGCAAAATATAAAGAAATGATGACTGGCTCAAGACTTTTACAGAGTACTTAATGTGCTCCACTGTCACAGTAAATTAAATTGTAGTGTTACTTTATATTTTACTACTTACTAGGCATCTGTCTGTATGACACCATGTATCACCCAAACTGTCTATTAATGCACCTATATTGCCAAAAGTATTCGCTTGTCTGCCTTCACACACATATGAACTTGAGTGACATCCCATTCTTAATCTATAATCTCCACGCACTGTTCTTGAGCTAATCTGAAGGCCACATGAAGTTTGGAGGTCTGTAGCTATTGACTCTGCAGAAAGTTGGCGGCCTCTGCGCACTATGCGCCTCAGCATACGCTGACCCCGCTCTGATTTTACGTGGTCTACCACTTCATGGCTGAGTTGCTGTCATTCCCAATCGCTTCCACTTTGTTATAATACCACTAACAGTTGACTGTGGAATATTTAGTAGTGAGGAAATTTCACGACTGGACTTATTGCACAGGTGGCATCTTATCACGGTACCACGCTGGAATTCACTGAGCTCCTGAGAGCGACCCATTCTTTCACAAATGTTTGTAGAAGCAGTCTGCATGCAGGTGCTTGATTTTATACACCTGTGGCCATGGAAGTGATTGGAACACCTGAATTCAGTGATTTGGATAGGTGAGTGAATACTTTTGGCAATCCTCTAGTTCAAATATGAGGATTTCTAGCTCAAAAAACAAACAAACAAAAAACAAACAAACACAGGACTCTCTATATATCTATTGCACATCGTCCCCAGTGGGACACATGTCTGCAATAAGTTTTCTCCTTTTGACTCGGTCTTGGGCTTGAGCACTTGAGCTTCATCCTATGAAAGTCCCATCTCTTCCATCGCTCCTCTTTTGCTTTCCAACAGGGTTCATCTCAAGGCAGCTTTTGGAATTATTTCACTGTGCATCCCTAAAAACATAGCCGAGCCAAGTTACAGAAACTGCAATGAGCTAACAAGGGCAGTCTGCTCCAAGAGTGCGCTTACAACTAGTTCAGTCTGGCCAACTGCAAAGCCTGCTGTATCAAAATACACGTTAACAGTTTTCCTGGTAACTTCAGTATAGTCAGATTTGCTGCAAGTTAACCTACATTTGTAATGACCTCAACACTGAGTTTCTGCCTGATCTGCTTTGTGAGTGAAAGAGCTCTGTGTCAGATTGCCACTGTGGAGGGACCCGTCCAGTGATTACAGGCATAGTGTGAGGCGACTCACTCTCTGATGGCAGACAAGGTGGCTGTCAGCCTCACAACGCTTTGTTTTATTAGCTCAGACTGAAGGCTGGATGTTTATGTAAGAGTACATGTATCTTAACTGCCTGAATCACAAGCTGAGCAGCGTCACATCACTTCTAATTGGGGTACAGAATCTAAATCGAATCCTTATGCTAGCTGGGCACTGGATGGATAATGCTCTGCCAAGGAAGCCACAGATCATATTTTAGGAGCAAAATACAAAGTGGCAAACAGCAACATGCAGCTGCTTTGGTTAGAGGGAGAGAGGGCCTTTATATTCTATAGTGATTCAGTCATTTCTTCACAAAACAGCAAAACAGTCAGAATCAACACAAACTACCTCACTGATGTTTCATTACGGGATATGGCAAATAACATCAGACTCAATTTCAACCAACATATATGAATTTATTAACCAAAAAGAAGCAAAAAACATAACTAATGAGTTCTGTTAGGTTTATTAGTGAGTCAGCAGTTGGATTGCTGAATCTTAAGGGGATAGTGTTATAGTGTTAAAACTTAAGGAAAAAGGCCAAAGCAAAGCAAACAAGTAGCATGTTGCTGGGTGGATGGAGAGAGACAACCAGCTCATAAATGCTCCAGGGAGACTGGCCAGCTGCTCTCAGTTTCTTGGTTAGCTCCTTCTACCAGGAACCCGCTAGGCAACACAAAGAGAAAAAACAAACAGCAGCCCTGGCCAAGGCAGGAGTGCCGTCACATCATCATATAGCACACTTGCTGGTACAAAATCACTGGCAACTCTGAACAAGACACAGCACAGTATAGTGATTGGGAATGACTGGTAATAAAGTATTAAGGCCAGTTTCTGGTTTCTGCATCCATGTAAGAAAGCAACCATTTGTACACCTGCATGGACGGTTACCACTAGAGGCAAAAAAAAAATGGGACACAGAATGCGCTGTATGATCTGTGCACATACACGTGTCTATTCTTGTCAAGCAGTTGCACATGCTGCTTTCTTTTTATATTCCCATATTCAGCCAAATGCAAACAAAGCTGTTTTACATGCTGTCACTAGGTCACCAAATTATTTTTAACTTGCAGATCTCTCCAATATACTGTATATATAGAGTAGTAAATATGGAGGTGAATGTTCTGCTGTACACTGACTATCAAGGATTTTGATCATAGGTAAATAAATAATAGAAATAAATTAGCATTCAATCCTTTAATCTTATTCATTAACAACTAGAAAGTATTCTGACAGTAGATTTTTTTTTTTTTTTTTACATCTTTCTTTATTTAAACACATGAAGTTCGGGGACTGTATGCAAACAGGGATCTGCTGTTTGTGATCACCTCGCACTTTCATCTAACTTTGCGCTAGCGTGCCGTCTGTGCAGTTGCTTGCAAAGAGCCAATGTTGTGTTATGCAGTATAATGCAATTGTTTCTGTCCTGGATGCAGTTTGCACTGTACCATCATGCTCTTGTCCTTTCATGCAACTGAATAAAAGTAATTTTATGGCATTAAAATAACACATGAAAAGGTTGGGGTTAAGGTCAGGGTGAGGTAAAATGACATGGAAGAACATACTGGTAACATAGAAAATTACTTGGTGTGTTTTTCATACAGCATTCCATGATGTCACACTGATCCACATCAGCTGCATCTTGTCTTTAATAGAAGACAAACATGTTAAATATAACACTGTTAACTGTTAAATGTTCAAATTAGCATTAAGCTAGCTAGTGTGGCTGCAGGCTTTTGGCTTTGTTGCTTGATAAATAATTTACACTATCATTTCAGCACCAAGATAAGGTACTAAATTGCAATCACAACTTTGAGAAAGGGATGAGTAATTAGTGCATGCCAGCCTGTTCTTCTCCAAGGCGCCACCTACTGCAGTTTTTCTTTTTTTTTTAAAGCCACTGGCATCACAGATATGAGACACACCAAGTTATGGCAATCATCTCTCACTCTATCTCATCATGTAAGGACCCCTTGGCGTCACTTTTATATGCACTGAGCGACTGTCATTTTTCAGCCTGCCACCCCCGCCAACTTCCTAATGCTGACTCTTTAAATAAAGGGACTGTTACCCTAAGGTAGCCGGTGCATCAACACAGCAACTCCAAAGGACCCCTTGTGCATATCTTTGCAACCAAACGGCAGTATCTCACACCCTGGGATGAGAACACATTGGGCGTGCTGAGGTTTTTTTCTTAGTCCTGCCGCTCTTTGTCATCTGTCTCAGCATCGCTGCGGTGACCACAGTGTGACTTTCACATGCAGAAACCTATTTCTGTCAAGCTAAACCTGTACTGTCATTATCAACATGGAACTGCAGCAATGAAAATGTCTTGATTGTATTTAAGTATCTGTTTGTCTGTTTGTCTTTCTAAATCTTAGATGGTATAAACTGAGATGAAAAACACCACCCGTGAGTGTGTGGCTCTGATTTCCATCCCTGCTCATATCTTCATTTACAAAACAGACGTTTATTGTAATGAAAATATTATAAGTAATTCAAATTAAAAAAAAAAAAAAAAAAACTTGATGTAAAGAA
>VUQI01058340.1:0-21094 GCA_015106735.1 Paratilapia polleni
CCCAATCGCCTAATGAATATGCATCTGAAGTAAACTATTTCCTGCTGTGTACTACATGCGACGAAGGACAGCTGTGGAAAATATCCCTACCTACTCCTACCAAAATTATCCAAAGTTCATGTGTGAAAACAACTTCAGTAAATCTTATTGTTTGGAATTGTTTTCTTCTGTTTTGTTGTTTACCAGGAATCAGCCTGAGATCTCAGGTGATTTGAATCTGTGAATCTGTTTTTCTCCTGGGTGTGTTTACATACCGACAGCCGTCACTGAAGCTCTCTCACTGCCCGCCACAACATCTGGTGGAAAGGTGAACGTGACGTTTCTGGAAAGGCTAGACTCTGATAGTGAAAGCTCGAGCAGCAGCGAGGCGGAGAACGACTGCTCGAGACCTTCGGCCTGCAGGAAAAAAGATGGACACAAACAAAAACAATGGGTAATATTCCTTCATTTCTTGGGTTACGGTGGAGCAGATGGTGAGGGTCGATCACCTTAGTTTCCTGCCTGTTTGTGTTTGTTAAGGGGCTGCAGAAGGCTGACGGATGCTTTAACAAACGCGATATGACAGGTACAGCTTTCACTGTCACAGTTCACAAGTTGCTTCATTATCAGTTTAAAAGTGTTTCTTCTCAGCAAAAACTAATCCAGTGGTTCAGTGTCCCAGATTAGGTACCCCGTTATAAGATTCACAGTGTACTAAAGTCTTGCAGTTTATCAGCTATCCTTACTTTTCAATCACTACACAAATCTTTCTTCTATTACATTTTTCCATATTTGCTCTTCTGTTGAAATGTTATTCAATGATGATTTAAATATTGTCCAGATACTCACTTTTAGTTTAGGCTATCTTCTCTACCCACTGGCGGCTCCATGCTAACTTTATACTCTATATATTCTGGAAAATTTAAAATTTCCCTGCAGCTTTTGAAAAAGAAAAACAGATTTTTCTATATTTTCCTTTTTTTTTTTCTTTTTTTTTAAATTTTCTTCTAGGCCTACTGAAAGTAAGACAGAAATAATTTTGTAAATTGCATTATCAAACAATAAACCCACCCAAATGTTATCAGCTCTTTAAATGGACAGTAATAGCTGCGCTCACTCCCATAGGTATTGTTACTAGTTGGCCATATGTACTTACTAATAGGCCAGAAGGCACATTATTGTCCAAATCTGATCATTAACAAACAGAAAGTAACCAAGATTTTCCTAAATCTAAAGAAGCAGTAATAGTTTTGGTAATTTGATCTAGCCAAACAACAAAAGTCCAAAAATAATATGAAAGCAAGAAACTAATAATGGTCCTTCATGGGACTCAAACTCAAGTCACCTGGATGAAAGTTGTTTTAGATTTATGACATCACCATAGAAGACCTTTTGTAGCTCTTTCAAAGGTGAAATACGCCCACCTGTTTGTCTTTTCAGCAATGCAGTGCTACCACCATTAAATAACGAGATAACTAGTGGGGAGCTGCCTACTGTAGCCTACTGGAAATCCAGGCCAAGATTTCTATCCACAAGTTGTTGCATACAAAATGCAGATGAACTTAAAAAGGTAAATAAAAAAACAAGTTCAAGTTGGCAGACAGAACAAGTTCATGTTCTGTCTGAAACAAGCCATTTCAGACAAGACAACTTTCTTCTGACTGACTGTCCCTCACAAACAGAAGGTTTGAACAGCAGGTGGGTGGGGCATCTGTGCCTGAGATGACCATATTTGCAATAGGTCCTCTCTATGACATCATAAAGAGCCAAGAGTTGAAAAAAACTGTCTGGTCTGAATGGAGCTTAGAGCAGTCTGAAGCCTGAGCTTTTGAGTCTGTGTGCACAAATATTAAATGGGGGAGTTAAAGTGCTGCAAAAATAACAAATAAATGTATTTTAATACCAATTTGGTTATTTATACTGTCTTTGCAATGACTGTGGGAATTTTTTTTTTAACAGCACCTTGATTAGCACCATTGTACGGACAAAGTCGGATGCTGCAGACGAGGTGGCATTCACAGAGATGGGGATCTCCCCAAGGACGAGTGGCCTGATGGGAATGAGGACTGTGGCTCCGCTTTCACTCTTCACTAACACCCGACGAACACCAGGCATGGAGAGCTGCCCGTCATCTGGGAAGATGAACTCAAAGGTCTCACTTTCTGCAACACTGACGGTGACCTGAAGACAATGGGAGAGAGTGGCCAGATCACGTTTAGCACAATACAAAGGGAGTGGGAGGAAACAAAAGAGGCATGTTCTGTTATGAAGGATTTAAAGAAAGCATGTTTGTATCATCTCTTCACAGCAGAGTTTTAAAAACAACTGATGCCAAGTTAGATTACAGCAACCTGATGCCTAGAGCAATCCCACCAACCCTGTGAACTACATTCACTCCACCTGTAATCAAACATGTGCTGTGTACATATACTGTATATCAAAGACTCAAAGCAGCTGGAGCTCGCATCCAGATGTACACAGATGATACAGTAATATACCTGTATGTACATGGAATAAACTGCAAGGAATTTAAAAACGAAACAAATCATGGGACAGGTCACAAAGTGTTTTTCAGATTCTTGCATCTCAGTGTAAAAAAAAAAAAAAGCCCAATTTTTTTTTTCCTTTTACAAAGAACAGGAGCAATATTCAGTAGTATATTATATCAGGAGAGAACCTACAGAGGGTTTCTTTTTGTCATTTTAGAAAAAGTTAAGCATGTGGTTGCAAAATCAAAATTCAAGTCATATAATTTCAGATTTTAACATGCAGTGTTTGAGGTGAAGCTGACTCACCTTCTGGTCCTCTTGGAGGTAGTTGAACAGAATGACCTCCAGCACCAGCTCCTCTCCTCGGATGATGAAAGCCGGAAGATTCAAGGACAGGAAGAAATCCTGGAACACTGTGAGCTGTATGAAGGTCACACGGAAAATGGGGTCACATGTGATCCTTCAGCAGTACTACAAAAAACCCTGCTGTGACTACATATACTGATAGAGGGTTAAAGGAGCTTTAAATTAAAAATCAATGAATATAAAAGAGCCCTGTAATCGAATCTACTGAATTGAACTAAATACCTCTGCTGGTTGCTCTACAATACCCAGTCCCAGATTCTCAGACATCACAAAGGCGGTGGCGGTCCAGCTTGTGATGCTGTCCGGTACAGTTAGAGCTATCTCCTTTGTGTCAGAATTGCTGCAGGAAACAGCAAATAGGTGACTTAAATTAAAAGTGTTTATTTTACTGACTGCTGAAATTTGCTGGGTTGGAGATGTGTTGTCTTTTGTGTTTGTGGATTTCCTTGTTGGTTGTAGATGAAGATCATCAAAGAACTAGAGGCAGTAGCCAGCTGGATGAGTTATACAAAAATTCACCCTCCTTAGAGTTGTTATGGAGGGGAAACTATTCATAGAAGCCACAGCTGTTATTTGTACCAAGCTGTAGACATGTTTATTTCTGCTGTTAACATCGGAGCCTATGGGGACTGACTCACTTTTTAGAGGCAGCTTCAAGTGGACATTAGAGGAACTGCAGTTATTGGAACTTTGCAGTTTTTCTGCCTCTTGGCCTCACCTCTGCGAATTGGAGTCACTCAATTGGACGTCTCCACCTTGTTTTTCCTGTTATTGCCTTTTGAGGCATTTGCAATGCCGTTCTCACAAATAATACGGCTTATAATATGATACAGACCATTCATGAAATGTGTGCTTCAGTTTTGAGGGCAACTGTGGCTCAGGAGGTAGAGCGGGTTGTCTACTAATCGAAAGGGCAGTGGTTCGATCCCTGGCTCCCCTAGTCTGCATGCCGAAGTATCCTTGGGTAAGATATTGAACCCCACGTTGCCCCCAATGCATTCATCAGAGTGTGAGTGTGTGTGAATGTTAGTAAGCACTTAAGTGTAGATAAAAGTGCTGTATGAATGTGTGTGTGACTGGGTGAATGTGGCATGTAGTTGAAGTGCTTTGAGTACCCAAACTGAGTAGAAAAGTGCTATATAAGTACCAGTCCATTTACCATTTTGCTGAGTGAAATTCTGGTGTTTTATTAGTCTGTTATTTTGACAAAACTTTAAGAGGAGCTTAAGTTTTTTTTTTTGTTGCTTTATGCTATTTGGGGGAGTCTTCTCCCCTGCAGCCTCATACAGCAGCAGTATCAATAATCATCTCCACCATTAACTTATTAATTTAAATAAATCAACCAAACTTTTTTTTTTTAATATGTTGAGTAAAGTTAACAGGAAACAGCAAGAGGCAAATGTTTCTACAGTTTGATATTGAGGCGTCACCTTGTGTTGGTATCCATCCAGATCCAGGTCTCTGGAAAGTACCAGCGCTCACGTTGCTCCTGTTGTTGCTCCAAATTATCTGTCATGGTAGCATAAAATATTCCATCCCCTCCCTCCCCTGCTGTTTAAAAAATGATCAGTTGCATTAGCATTGCAAAGTCACAGTACTTAAAATATTTCACTAACTGTGAAAAACAAGCTTTTGTTCTGTGCACAGGTACAACACTTACGAAATAGAGGCCTGAATTGATGTGTCATCACGTGCAAATTGGCATCAGTCAACACCACAAGATCACATGACTGCACAAAAAAAAAAACATATATCACTACATATGGTTGATTTTTAAAATAAAAAAAAACAAACTTACAGACCTTTCTCTTTCCCATAGCGTCATATACTGCTGTTTGGGCGAAGCTGCTTGTGTCTTTTGATGCAGGTTGGTGACCTACAATAGTACAGGTCTACGGGTCTGTCACTCCCAACTTGTTACACATTTGTAAAGGACCTCTTGGCATCACATTCAAATGCACTGAGTAAGCTAAAACCACAATCTTCTTCTAAACCTAACCAAGTACTAGTGCCTAAATCAAACCAGCACATCAAACTGGAAGTAAAAAGTGAGTGAAAATAAAATATAGTGAGTAAAAGCAAAGTGAAACAGCAATCTTTAAAAAGGAGTTGTTATCTCTTGGCTTCTCAAGTGGTACATCATGGATTGCTGCTAAAGGACACCTTGACACTGTAAGATGTGTGCAGCATCTGAGAAAAAGGCAGTATTTGGCACAGGAATGAGAAAGCATGGTAAAACGTCACCTCCTAACATCCACTAGGTCACCAGCAACCTGTCTGGGGTTAGGGTTCAGTTTTAACCACATGCTCAATAGGACAAAAACTAGAAGATGTTACTTCAAAATTTTATCTCATACATTCATTTTGGCATAACAGTTTTTCTGTTAAAAGATTTTCCATTTTGGTGTTCCAAACAGACAAAAATTTAATTAAAAAGGGGTGGATGAAAACAAACCAAAACCCTATCCCTAACTGTATACTGTAACCTGGTGGATGCTAAGAGGTTAAATACAGGAAAATACAGTCAGTAACAAAGTAACAGAAGTTTGATTAAACTTGACTAGATGTTGTCCTTCCTATTATATAATAGTATGTTTTAATGGGACCTATTCTGCTCTTTCTTATTTTTTTGTCACATATACCCTGTTCTGAAGCTCATATTAAACATGACCAAATTTTCAAATAATGAAGTCAGTGTATGTAATCCCTGTGAGCCAAAAACTCAGATTTCAGACTGCTCTAAACACTCAGTTTCACAGGTTTTCTACTCTTGGATCTGTATAATATTATAGTCAGGGGATACCTCAAATATGGTCATCTCAGGCACACAATTCTGGCTATGAGCACAGACACCCCACCTAACTGCTGTTCAAACCTACTGTTTGTGAGGGGCAGCCATTTAGAATAAAGATGGCTTAAAGGGGGTTGGAGATGAAACAGCTTGTTACTCAGTGGATGAACTGAGAAGCTGGACTAAGGCTCATTATAAGATAAATAAGGATTATTTTGAACTGTGAATAAAGCAAAGCTACTCTAGTAGAGTACAAGAATAAAAATAGGGAGCTGAAAATGAGCAGAACAGGTTCCTTTTAATCACTAAACAAACAGTTGTCTCTCTTGGGAAGCTAACCTTGAAGACAGAGTATGGATCTCCCATTCTCGACATGTCATTGTGGGCGTCGGCCATGGAAACACCAAGCTCCTCCATCTGCTTCATCACCTGTGAAAGCAACACCAGCAATCTCAGAGCTGCTACTGTTACACCCCACAACCATGAACAAAGCAGACAGGGACAGAAAACGAGCTCTTATTGTTTAAAACCAGCCTGGCCCAAGCTGAGATGTCTGATAAAACAGTTCATGGTGCTTCAGTTTCCGTTACGCTGATACTTGGGTGGGGAGGTAGGTTTGGTTTCACAGGTGAACCTGAAGGCGATGATGCACCAGGAAGAACATTTAGCTGGAAAACATTAAACTGGAGAGGACCCCAAGGAGTTACAGAAGCTTCTGCTATTCACAGGCTGGACCATTGTAAACAATAAAGTATGTTATATGATCAACAACAGTCTATACAAATAGGAAACAGGTGACTTAAGGCTCCAAGTTTGATCTCCCTGACTGAGGGTCAGACTGAAGTCACAGCGAGCTGCCTCACATGCTGACATTCAATTAACAACTTAAAACCCAATTGATTTAGTTCAAAACCTTTTTGCTGAATAACTTTTATCCAAACTATCCTATCCTGTCCAAGAAAAACAATCCATCTTCTCCATGCATCTCTTTTCCTTGTTCATTGCTTGGCCCCCCTTTTTTTTTTATTTGACGTTTTTCCCAGGATTCAGTGTAGTTCTGTGAATGATGTGAGAGACTGATAGTCATACAGAAAATGATTACTTCAAGTTATTGCTGTTAAAAGTGGTTCTACAAGCTATTGAATCATGGGGTGTACTTAGTTTTTCACAGGATTGTAGAGAGTCCTGTGAAAAAGAAAGTTTTCACAGGACTGTATACAGGAATTTCCCAATTCCAGGGTATTTTTCAGAGGACTCTGCTATTATTGGCTGTATCACTGACGGGCAGGAGGATGAATACAGAAGGGTGGTGGACATTTTTGTGGAGTGATGAGAGCTTAACTATCTACAGCTGAACATCACTAAGATCAAGGAACTGAAGCAGGTTCCTCCTCCCTCCCCTGTCATCATCAGGGGAACAGATGTTGAGGTGGCTGATGAAAACAAATGCCTACGAGTACACAGACAGCAAACTTGACTGGTCCAGGAACACAGACGATGTCTTTAAGAAGGGCCAGAGTCTCCTGTACCTACTGAGGAGGCTCAGGTCCTTCAACGTCTGGAGGACCACGCTGTCTATGTTTTATCACTCCGTGGTGACAAGCGTGGCTTTCTATGCAGAAGTGCTGGGGCAGCAAGGTGAAGGCACACTGAACAAACTGATGGGGAAGGCTTGTCCCGTTCAGGGAGTGGAACTCTTGGAGGTATCTGTGAGGAGATTGCTGAAGAAACTCCTCAGCATCATGGACAATCCATCCCACCCCATGCACGCCTCCCTGATTAGTCACAGCAGCACACGCAGCAAAAGGCTGCAGGACTGAGCACTACAGGAGGTCCTTTGTACCTGTGCATATTCGACTGTTTAACTCCTCCCTGTTCTGATATTTGAAACATTTAAAAAATCTACACATTACACATGATATCAATACTTTATACTCAGTACTTTATACTCCTACATCATCCCATCTGTTCTTTACCAGATGAGAGGATTATTTTTATTATTACTACAGTATCACTTGTCATTTATTCTGTTATCACTTACTGCGTTTGACAATAGCATTAATATATAATATTATTAACACTGCACCACTTTCTGCCTGTTTGCACTCCCATACATACTGATATTTATAACTATGTTTATAATTCATATTGTTATTCTTATCTGTATCTTGTTCTTGAGTAGCTGAGCTTTATTTTGTTGTTTTTAAATTTATTTTTGCTTTTTCAGAATCAGAATACTTTATACTCTTTTTACTGTCTGACTCTACACACAGTGTTTCTGCTTCTGCTGCTGTTACTATTCTTATTGCACTGAGGATGTAAAATGGCACAAGAATTTCCCTCAGGATTAATAAAGTTCTTATCTTATCTTATATAAATTGTTTTATCTTATATTAACATTTTGCATGGAATTTCTTTGACATGGGACTTTTGTAAACAAGTTTGTGCTTATTTTAATGTCTAATCAGTTCCTGAGGATGACATGTCCAAATAAACACCATGTTTAAAACATTTATGACAACATACTCTGTGCTCATTTTAATAATTGCAGTTTATAATAACAGAGTAATGCTCATGCTGTAGACAAGCAGTGATTATGCAGGTCTGCCCACCATCTCCTTGGTGATGTCGTTGTGTGATCCCACCAAATGTGTCGCCTTGTCTACCACCAGGATGCCGACCAGCGAGTTCGGCTCTGATACGTTGACCCTAAGGGTGACATCCTGAGCCGGCCTCCTCACAGCACTGCTCCAGCTCAGAGAGACCTGCCAATCACAGACCAATCACTCACATAATGGCAAAAGTATCCCTTTCTTATTTCCTGTCATATACCTTCTGTTCTAATGGTGGATGTTCATATTAAACCTGGCTAAAGTTTAAAACAATAAGGGCAATGTATGTACAACTAACCCCTGTGAGCACTCTAAACACTCATTTCTAGAGTTTTTTTTCTACTCTTCAATATGTATGATGTCAATAGGAAATGATATGCCAAATATGGTCATCTCAAGCACAGAGGCCCCACCTACTAATCAGAAGAAAGTTAGCCTAAAAGGGGAGGAGCTAAAAAAGCTTGCTTAAGAAAGTGGATGAACCCATGGGCTGCATCAAGGCTCACTATAAGATAAATAAAGATTATTTTGAACTTTGAATCATGTAAAGCTACTCTAGTAGAGCCCAGGATTTTAAAAAATAGTTGCAATTAACCATAATAGATCCGCTTTAAAGTTTAATAGAGGTCCAGTCAGACCATCTCTTATAAAGCAAGAAATATGTTCACATGAATTCAATGATGAAAAAAATGTACATGTCTTGATTTCTTCCAACGACATTTGATTGATAGCTAATTTGGTCACTAAATGGTTGTGAACAAACAGCCACACAATGCCCACTCCACAGACTAGTATTACAGCAGCCATTTTAAAAAACGTATAAACAACATGGTCACACCATTTGTGTTTATCTACACGTAAATTTGGTCTCATAGCCATCTTCACCCATCGTGTTGATCATTTACCTCAGTGGGCTAAGAACTGGACTCCAGAGCAAGAGGTCATCAGTTTAAGTAAAGCTCACAGCAGGTTATCTCTTTATGAATTTCTTATCCTTCTCAAAAATCATAATGTTTTGTTTGTTTTGTTTTGCTCTAATTGCTAGAAAGTCTAAGAAGGACATCAGGCAGATGGTGAATTTATGTCCCTGATCTTGGCACAACTTTCATTTTGGAACTATTTTTTAACCAAGACTAGATATCAAGAAAAGATTGTCAGCTGACAGTTATTCATCATCAAAATGTTTGCTGGGTAGTTAATGGCATCTAAGTTATACCTTTTTCCTCACTGGTTTTTCCACCATCATAACTTCATATTCCCAATATGTAAAATAAAGGCCAAATAAGATCACTTTCAAAGGAAAAAAAATAGAAAAACTGAAACGATAAATCACCTGGTTTTGTAAAAACTTGGCGATGGGCAGCTGGATTGCATCGTTGATGACTTCTCCATTGGGATGCACACAGTACACAACGATGCACGCCAGAGGAGCCCAGGAGACTTCTGGGACCAGAGTCAGATTAGCAGAGCTTTTCCCATCAGAAACCACCTGACCTCTGGACTTCACCTTCACACACAAGATACAGGGGTAAGGCCTCACAGGAAGCATACAATATGCTTTAATGGTTGAGTATGTATAAATTAGATAAAGTTTAATTGTCTTTGAGGCTTATCATACATTTCTTACCATGTAATAAACATCAGTCAATGGAAAATTACTGTCAATGTGCAGCAGGAGGGGCAAACCAACCTGAAAGAAGGCAAATGGTGACTTCTTTTTCCATCAAATAAATTAGTATAAGTATAGTTTTGTTTTATTTTTGCAGCCACAATCAGTAAGAGGCTGCAAGTGTGTTTACTTGAACCTGTGCATTGGAAAAGTCCTTCTAGAAGTCTTGCAACTTGGCAGCCATTGTGAAGTATGTCTGAGCACTCATGTAAGGAGTTATTTTGAAGCATTATCTAACTTAACTTCAATGATCAGCAGGACATAAAAAGTGGAGTATTCTACTAGTGTAGAATCACTAGTTAAATGTGATAATGTGAAAATTAATTTTAAAAACAAGGTTTTAAAAAAGCATTTGTGAAGTGTGATCTCTTCTATAATGTCTCAGTAGTAGTGGACACAGTACAGTACATTATGTGATTGGGGTGTGTTAATTTAGATACATCTTTGAAGTAACTATACATCTTTTATCATTTTACATCTCTTGAACAGCAACACGTCTACAGTCCTGACACAAAAGTAACCTTAATTAGTTCCTTCAGTGTTCTTCAGACTTACCTCCGGAGGTCTGGAAGGTTTCCGAATCTGCAGGTAGGTCTGACTGGGGGACGTGTAGCTTCTCTGTAGATATAGAGTGCTATGGCTGTCCTCAAAGGAAGCCTGAAAAGAAAAAAAGATTTTAAAGCTTTTAAATGTAATTTGAAAATATGGTCGTGCTTTTGGGTTTAATAATTATGTGCTCTGTTTTGTTAATATTAATAGTATTATTTATATTTATTTTTAAGGGAAATTCATTTTGTACATGGTGTTATTGTCAGGTTTAGATTTTTCACAATAGCTTGCTTGACTTTATTCTTATCTGTACCCATTAGGAGCCTCCACCCAGGGACTGCAGATGAAAACAAACCTTTAGCTATATCTGGTACAATGTGTGTGTTGTACAATGTCCTTGCTAAATAAAATACATTTAAGTTAATAATGATATAAAAACATAAATAAGATAAATATTTTATGCCTTATCATGCTTTTTCTCTACTAGTCTCTACTAGTCTATGTTGTAAAATCTTGTAAAAGTTTTTCTTCTACAGTTGATTTTAAAATGTTGTGTTTGGACAAAACATAGTTAACACCAGTGTAATCTAAACCCTTTTTTTCAAATCCCATAATTCACTCAATATTCCAAATTTATCATAATACTCTGATATAATAAAGGGATACAAAATTGTCATACTGAGTAACTACACTATTTTCTAAATTAAAAGAACTGATTAGTGCACATTAAAGTGACCTTACAATGAGTTAAAACAAGCAACTGATTTAAAGCAAATGAGGTTTAATAAAGATACTTAATTTCTATAACATTT
The DNA here is from genome assembly GCA_015106735.1 of Paratilapia polleni. NCBI lineage: Eukaryota > Metazoa > Chordata > Actinopteri > Cichliformes > Cichlidae > Paratilapia > Paratilapia polleni. The sequence goes on from VUQI01058340.1 coordinate 11,268, forward strand.
CATTAGGCTTCCATTTGGCCCTCCAAACCAGTAAACATGGAATTTTGGTCCTCCTCTATGCAGATGATACACCACTTTATATTTCAGTGTAGTGATTTCATGGTGCAATATATCCCAGTACTTTGCCACTGATGCACTTTGCCATTTCTCCCAATAGGAAACAATAATGAAAATTTACCAACAAATGTCAATGAAACAGTAAAGTTTGAATGCTGTGCTGTTTGCTTTTATCTGTTCCAAATTATGCCAAAAATTGCAAAGCCAAATATTGCGAAGCTGAATTTCGTGAAACTTTGTGAAGAGATGGATTATGGGCAATGGAGGGAGCAAATAAAATTTGTTGTGGAGCTGAACCACTTTCTCTAAACTGTAAAACAGGCATTTGCTTTCACTGAGGCACTATCTGAGTGCCCTTTTGGTTGAATATTTATTTCAATTAAAACTTTACGTAACTATTTAATTCAGTATGAATCAAATACAACCTAATGTCATTGGGAGATAAGCAGGGTAAACATAAAATTCAACATACTTACATATTATTTATGTTCAATTCAATGTTGACCAGACATTTTAAAGGCTAATTTTGTAATTCTGTCAATGAAGGCAATATTTTGTAACTTACATCAATACTGAGCACTTCTGTATCATTCACGATCTTAATGCTGAAAGGTATGAGTCCGTCTGCAGGGACGGGAAACGTCATTTGTTTAGGTGGCATCTCCTTTGAGCTTCCTGAAGTTCCTGAAATGTTTGATTTAATAGGCATCATGTCTTCCACCATGTCCCCGATCCAGCCCCACAGTTTTGTCTTTTGCTGAATCACTGAAACTTCAACGATCTTTTGCTGATCCTCCAGTGACAGTGGCTGGTTGTTGTATGTAGATATTTTCAGCTACAAAATTTAAAAAATTATTAGCTAATTAAATGAAACTAATTAAATTATTTTTACATTAAACACATTTCAGGAGTTATGGTATGTAAGGCTCAGAATGTGCAATTGAAAAAAAACAAAAAATAAAAACATGTCGGCACTTCACTTAAATGCTGTTTTTCTTACCCTGGCAGTGAAGGTTAAAGAGGGCTTCAGTAATTTTGGATAGCCTTCAAAGGAAACTTTATATCTGTTTTTTGAGAAAGCCACCTTTGCTGTACTGTTATATGTAAGGCCTGTGTGAGAGAAACATTTGCCATAGTCAAGACCACACAACAAGAGAAAAACTGATTACATTTCCAAAAAATACTGAAGAGTATCACCCTGAATTTGTGATAAAAACTATAACAATGCAAAACAAAGGTCCATTTACTGCCCCCTGCAGGTTGCAGTGTTAAAAGACCCCACAGTAGAGAGGCAATAAACATACTAAAGTTTTTTTGTTTGTTTGTTTTTTTGTTTGTTTGTTTTTAATAAAAGACGGCCACCTATTAGTTTGTGGACATTTTGAAGTGTCTGGGTTTGAATACATCCTGTTGACATCTTGGTGTTTTGGGAGTCAGAAGTGATGGTATTTGGATGAGATTGTTGAGTGAGTAAGTTATGAGCTAACCAAGGAGCAATGTAATGGCTGAAAAATGAGACAGACTCCCATGTTAAAATGTCCAACTTTACAGCAGAAATAAGCATGTTTACAGCCTGATACAAAAAGAGTTTTGGCCTCTATGGATAGTTTTGCCCTTAATAAGAACTCCAAGGAGTTTTATAACTCATCTACATGAATACTGGAGTTAGGAGTCAATAGGGTCTGCTAGGTCTCATCTCCTCTACTTCGAGTGTATAAACTGGACATCTCAATTTTGATTGTGCTGTTGGTGCATTACGGAGTATTTTAATGGAATTATCTGAAATAATATTGTTTGCTGTGTGATACAGACAGAAGTTTGTGTTCCTGTTTTGGTGACTATCCAAATATGGGTGGGTGTGGGATTCGTTCACAATAAATAAATCAAATGTTTTAATTTCCAATTTGGTAATTAAGTTTGAAATTATCATCAAGTATTTATTATTAAATATTTTATTTAATCTAGAAAGTTTCCTGCATCTTGCCAATCAAGAAAACATCAAAATGAGTCTGTGAAAAAACAAAGAAGGAAATATGTAATCTTAGTCTGGTGTGATTATCAGAGTTATGATTTAAGATTTCAGTGGGCTGGATTCTTGAATGTTTCTTGTTCTCAATGCAGTCACAATAAGACAGCTTGATTAAATAATGTAACACTGACTGACTTCAGAAATGTTAAATATGAGCTTGGACACTGCCTGGAATAAAACTTTGGCTGGGAAATACTGAAATTCAGAGGTTAAAAGTACTTCAAACACAGTGTGAAATATATACATAGATTAAAGAGATTTACTGTTATTAGGAGTTTGCATTTATCTATAAAATCTGAATTACCTGTGAGGTGTTCAGTCACATGAGCCACAACAGTTACACCCTCCACATTTCTATCATAGTAGATCATTCTGGAAGATGATCTCATTGGAAAATAGTCGGGAGCATCAAATGTGAACCTTTCTGTACCGTTGATCTAAATAACAGGAACACTGAAGTCAGTACAGATTTTCTTTTTATAATGAGTTTATGTGTGATTTGGTTGTTACATTTAAATCAATCTTATGTTTCCACACGTTAATGAGTTTCCTCAAAACATACAAGATGATTAGTATTTAATTAATAAAAAGTAGGTAAATAGTAATCTTAAACTTTGATGTAATACAACTATCTTGTATGTTGTATTGACTTAATAGATAAGTTGTTTTTAATTAGAAAAGCACAGGTAACATGGCAGTATAAATGTGGTCATCAGGGTTATTTTGTTGTATTTCAGGGTACCTGTCACTGGTCAGAAAAATATAATATCTAAAAAAAATGTAACAAAAATGTTTTCTGTCCAATTCATCTATAAGTTTGCTTATTGTCTTAATTTAAGTAATTAAACTCAAAATACAAGTGCATATAGATTATGACAGAGCCTATAATGATAACTGTACAAGTGCGTATAATAATTACACAATTATTACACTAAAATACAAACCTTTCTGTCCTCATAGTAAGACTCATCAGTACCATGAAAGTGATAAATGAATGTTATATTTATGTGCCCCTGAACAGGCTTGCCATACGTGTACCTGCAGACAGAAAAACAGTCATCATAAATAATCTCTAGAAGCAACATCGTTCACAAACAAATGAAATGAAAGTCTCACTTTGCTGTGATGGAGCATTCCAGAGTGTCCTCACGGTAAATGACATCTGGAGCATCTATCATGACCTCAAACTTTGGCAGCACTGCAAACACACACACACACACACAGAATGGATCTGTGCTTTTATTGTTTAAAAGGAGGATGCTGTACATGTGATGCAGGCCAGAGAAAGCATACATACCGTAATGAGCCACAGTGAAATGCTTCACACTGGAAATGTCCTGTAACACACAGAGGAGATCAACAGCCTCACATCTCCTCCTTCTTTTAGCGAGGAAAAGATATTCCTTTATTTTTTTTTTCCTTTAGTCTGACTTTAACTGGTGTGTAAAAAGCAATATAGCCGCCGGAGGCGCCAAATTCCTGTTCATGTTCTAAGTTGAGGAAATCGTTTTTAATCAAAGGGACAGTTCACCTCAGAAGTAAATTTACACAATTCTCCTCTGGCCTGGGTGTGTTGCCAAGTTTTAGAGGTATCTGGACTGAGTGGATTGCATGTTGCAGCAGACTGGTTTGGTCTTGAAATGTCAGACATTTTCCATGGAGGTCGAGGTCAAGGTCAAAGTAATTACGAAAATGAGGTAGGAGGTATTTTTTGAGCAGCCACTGAAACATGACATAACAAGGGAAGACAGAAGGACAAAGCCACTAACACACAGACAAGACAGTGAGTGGAAAAACAGGGGAGCACTGGGAAAACAAGAAACTAAGAAGACAAATACAAAGACAAAAACAAAACTGGAAACCAAAACCAACAAATCAAACAAGTCAAGGCTTGTTCACCTAAATTGCCCTGCAGAGGTTCACCTGTGGGTCCTTTGTAAGGTACTGTAAAACACTTACTTTGACTGTAGTGATGATGGTCCACTGACCCAGAGGAGGGTTTTCAGACAGCTGAAACTCTTTGGACACGACGCCAAGAATGCTGTCTGCAGCCAGCCACTGCCTGAGCAGGTTTCCCCTCGGATCCTGGACCAGGAAGAACATGCCAATTAGAGAATTATTGCAACTTCAATTTGTGCTTTGACAGTGTGCATGTAAGGAAGACTGCACACTAACAATGTAAAGCGAATGATTTAGCCACCAATGTTGAAGAGTGCTAGTGAAGAAGGTGCATTGAAGAAAGTCCATGGCTTGAAATTTAATGCTGATATGAGAATTTGTAGTATTTGTAAAAGAATTAGCTCATCATTCAATCACCCAGTTAGCATGCAGAAGAAGTAAAACTCCTCCCAAATTTCTTATATCTCTTGAAAAAAAATCTCTCATGGTCCCCTCTTGTCCTCTCTTTCTCCATCACTGAGAGTGAACTTATCACACACTGATGTTTCCTTCATCCCTGTTAACTACAGCAGCTGATCCCACCCCAGATCCAGCCCAATTTAACCTCTGCATGCTTTAGGTACACTGATGTCATTCTCACCATGATGACGATGTCCACGGGGCTGACAAAGGGCCTCCCATCGGGTTGAATGGACACCACTTTGATCTTCACCGCCTGCCGAGGCAGGTAGTTCACTTTGTCTGTTTGAATGAAGGTGGAGACACCTTTCAGGTCCAAGTGCAACTTTGTGGTGTTGGAGAAAACCTGGACTCCTCCTGTTTGACCTGTGACCTCCAGCCTGTAGGACTCCCAGTTGGTGGACTGGCTCTCACTGATCTGCAGGGTAAAATTCATCACAGTTAAATGACAAACTTTTGTGTGTCTGCTGAAGTACGATTATTCTCTCAACAATGTAAACCTGAGATACAAAAAGCTGTTTTTGAAGATGCTCCAAGTTTAAAGCTTCTCAGGTGTCTGTAGTCTGAACCACGGAGGACTGAGAGCTCAGCTTTCATCCAGATGAGAGGATTAAACTGAATCTCCTCAACATCTGGCAGAATTTTAGCCGATCGTATCTGTTTATATTCTGAAGTATCAGTTTACACATCTCCTGGCTGACCTGCTTTCAAAACAGAAAACTGGTCTTTGTTCTGGTTTCATTTAGAAAGAAAAATCTCACAACTGATAGAAGATAATTTAACCCACAATGCAGACACACACACACACACACACGCACACACAACACAACTTTTACCAGGAAGCTGCTTTTAGGGGCAACAAGGAGGCATCCAAGATATGCTTTTACAAATGAACTGTAAAATGTCCTGTGTTTAAAGGATTATTGACCCAAAAAAAGTGTTACTGGTAATTTTCTAATAATTGCATTTCATATTTTAAAAAATGAAGGGACTTATTGGCATACTGTACAGTAAGTGCAAAAAACAATAAATAAATGAAAGTTATGTTAAAAATGTTTCAAGAGAAAATTGTAGAAAGCTCAAACTGAATTTACAAAGTTAAAGACTCCCCTTAATAGGGCACAACCTTTCAAAATGAGCAAGCCATGTATTTACAATTATCAACATCACAAAATAAGAGAGACAGTAGATTACATTTCAGAAATAATGAAAAGTATCTGCACGAATTTGACATAAAATATCATAATAAAAGTCTCTTTACTGCCCCCATAGGCTGAAGTGTTCACCCCACAGCACCGTGGCTACTGTAGTAAATATTATGTTTTAGCACAGACTGTATAGAAAAGACGGATGTGGCCAGGGTGGTGTCTCCCTTGGGTTTGTGGACTATCATTTTGAAGATTGAAACCTGGCATACTGCGCATCCCCATCCTTGTTTTCTGGAGCCAGAAGTGTCCATATTTGGGCGAGAAGATGGAGTGGAATATTATCAGCTTTCATATTTAATAAAAATTTTAAAAAGTTCTAAAGAAAAGATCCTGTGGTTGTTATGAAGTGGGAAACTAGTCAAAGAGGCCAAAACTGTTTTTTGTAGCAGGCTGTAAATGTTTCCGTTGTAAAGCATGGAAGTCTGTGGGGATTGACTCACTTTTGGAGCCAGCCCCAAGTGGCCATTAGAGGAACTGCAGTTTTTGGTGCTTTTTTTTTTTTTTGTGGCTTTATTGTTCAAATGCAGAGATTTTCTGTTTGGACTGCACCAATGCCTACTTATGCAACTCCTTAAAATTTTAAGTACTACTATATTAAATAGTATGTTATTTTGGGAGAAAGTGGTTGGTCTCTTTGTTACAGAGAAATTGATAAATTTTATACTTACAGGTGGCAAAGTCAGCAGCTTGGTCGAACCTTTAAAAAGAGAATTTGACAACTAGGTTAAGCAGAAGACGATCTATAATTGCTTTTGTTAGTGGTAAACAGATTTTTACCTCCTTCAACTTTATCAGATTTTGAGGCCAGGGTTTGGTTTCCACGAACAATGAGAGCAGACACAGTGACTGGTGAGGGGGTCAGGATGGTGACTGATACAGATGTTGGGATTCCATGTCGGAGGGCTCCAGGAGTGAGGAGCAGGTAGGAGGGCTGACGGTTGGTGCTGAAAAACACAAATACATAAATAAATACACAAAAACCAGCATAAAGAACAAGGGAGTCAGTGTGGAGATGAAAACCTGAAAAGGAGGGATGGATCTAAACTCTTCAAACAATCAGAAACACAAAAACCTTCACTGTGAGATTTTTACTGTGTGTTATAAAACAAAATAAAACAAAATTTAAAAACTTTTATGGCATTAATTGTGAGTTTTGTTCATAACCATTGAAAGAAAAATTGTTGTGTGGATTTCTACAGTGACCAATATTCAATATGTAAAATAAATAAATAGAGCCATAAGTTGTGTAAATATAGATCTAATTTTAATATTTTATAAAAATATGTATTTGCCAATTTAAAAAATATAGCTTTATTTCATACTGGTGTTTTCACTGTAACTTTATTTTTATAGTCACTTTTATTTTAATATCACTTTTTAGGTCAGCCAATCACAAATAAAATGTAATGTAAAAACAAAACAAACAAACAAAAAAAACCCACTGGACCAAAACCTTGAAAATGAACACCCAAGTTTCTGAAATCCTCATCCAAAGTAATGTTGAGTGTTAACTGTTTTGCTCCTGAGGCCCAAATAATTTTGGTGGAAATAAAATTTTAAATTAAATACATTAATAAATAAATATATTTATAACATAAAATATTTATGATGACGATCATGACATAAATAACCACTTAAATTGACTTGTGTGGAACAAATAATGGAGTGATAAAACAAACTATAAAGAGATAATATTAATAAAAATATAATACCATATAATTATCTTTTTTTTTTATTATTTATGACTACTTTATCCAAGTTTATTTTAATGTTTCATCACAGTAATGTTCCCAACCCCTTCCCATTTTTCTGCCAATTACAGAAAGACATTATACTTTTAATTAAAGTATGCATTGGGAAAATGCTAAAGATGAAATAAAAGAACTATTTGAAAACATAATTATTTTTTAACAAATACTCTTCAGCCCTGTGTAATGACATAATTACTTATACAGTGAGATTTTATCTTAAAATTCATCTAGTTGTGCGAAATAGGATGGAAAAAATGAAAAAAATGAAGATATTCGATGAAGGTTGATGCGAAAAGAAGATACAGTGACACTATGACTAAAAATAATTATATTTTATAATTAATAATGAAAAGTAACATAAAATGATAAAAATAAAATTGGCAAAAGTTATTTTGTGCTAAAAAAAAAAAAAAACCCTCTCTAACCTTTAAGTGTGCACATGCAAAAACCATATCTGTGATTTATTTGCTTTTTCAGTCAACTAATGCAAAAGTCAGTATAAAGCAATAAAAATGTGCTTGGATTATGATGAAAGTTAAATATGTCACATTAATTTATGCTTAACACCAGAATCCTTCAGTTTTCTTCTCTGGACAACTCCCTAGAATATATTTTTTAAAAATTCAAACATAAGCAGAAGCAGAAAAACACCCATGAAAAGGCATTTTAAACTGTCAAGATGAGTCTCGTAGCTCTACCTGTGCGTGGTGTTCTGGGCAGAGGTGAGAACAATGAGGCTGAAGATCCCCCACACCTGCAGATGCTCCATTTGCATGAATGAACCTTGCTCCACAGAGCTTCACTTAATGCTGAAAACAGGTAATATCAGTGTCAGCCTTCATACCTGCAGACAGTAACCACACCCACCTCCTCCTCGTCCTCCTTCCTCTCATCATCATACAGTATCACCTGATGAACAAAACCAGTATCACTTGACCTGAATCCAACAGGGAGGCTTTTATTTCTTGGCGTTCAGATTCAGGTCCTAATAAGAGTTGACACACATAAACAGAAAAATACTTACAGTATTAAAAGTAAGTATTTAGTAAGTAAGTGACAAAAAAGTAAGTACAGAACAAGTACCATAACCTTACCTTAAACATAACCTAAAATTTGCAGATAAGCCTACTTCCTGGTTTGAATTCTGTTATTTGTTCTTTACTTGCTCTCAGACCATCAACACCCCAAGGGCTGCAGCTCAGGAATAAGGCTCAAACTGTCTTTAAGGCCACAAAAACATCTAAACAACACATTAATGTAACTTGTACATGCCCATTCTACAGTACCGTTTTGTCTGTTCAAGCTGTTGGCAAACTGATATCCTTAATCACACTGAGAAAAGTAAAAATACAGGGGTGGTAGATCTTTAGTGCTGCAAGATAATGAAGAACTGTTCCTTTTTCTGGGTATTGTGGTGTAACCCTTAGTATCTAACTAACTAAAGCATAATGAGGCAAATTATAAATTCTAGGTGGGGAAAAAGCAGCCCATTTTTGGGCCCCCTCAATACTTAGGTCCTTCTCTACTATATTATTGCCATTTTAGTCACTTGTTAGTTGCCAGGCAACTTGATAATATATCATGCATAATTCAAGTCTTGTGGATATAAATTAGAAGTTGGGAAATTAAAATGATACGATGCTTTTATAAGGTGTTATAGATGCATAAATGCTATAAATAAATGGGTCATTTTAGTCCATTGGTAGGTGGTTGCTAGGCGACATGATGCCATTCTAACGTGGCATATAGATATGAGCCTTCAGGAGCTTAAGAGATACCTGTGTGCCAAGTTTGGTTACTCAACTCCTGATCACGTAATAGTTCACAGACAAACAGAAAGAGATTTGTTGTATTATAGTAAGATGACATGAAAAACTATAACTGTAGTCAGATCTTCCGGTCTTAATGATGGAGCTGTTACACTGATACATCTATTACCTGGCACATTTACAAATCTACTATATTTACACTTCTTTTCCACACATTCATAATATTTTTTAATATCAGGACAAGGTCCCACACCATGGTCATGGTCACACACTACTTGTGTGTTGCTTTCAGTCTGCATTATGTGTCTCTTCATATTTTTCTATTATATACTTGGCACAAAAAGTAAGGAAATTTGTGTTTGATCAATTATTTCTTCCTTGTAAAAATGCTTCTTGGCAACAAATCTCATTGGCTCCTGATCAGCAGCACCTGTGAGCATGGACCCTGCTACAGCGGTCAGTTGGTGTCTGCTCCAAGCATGCCACGTTTGACTGATCTGGGTAGGGCCCGTGCCATAGGGCAACTTCAAGCTGGTGACCAGCATGAGGAGGAGGTGCCAGGCTGTTGTGGCTGTGGATGATTCTTCCACATGCTACTGAGGCCTCTGTTTGTTAAATGAATAAACTGTTGAATTGCCAATATGTCTTGTTTCTT